>JAVSBS010008447.1:0-107128 GCA_033124195.1 Coracias cyanogaster
GCTTCCAAAGCATCTCTATTTATCACTGCATTAATGATAAGGATCTGATTTAAAGTGAACCCTAGCGAGGGTCAAATCCAAGCACAAGCTGTAATATGATCTGCAAGAGTGCTGATAACCTGAAACAATATGAAGAAACCCTGTCAGATAAGTAAAACAAACCAGTTGTCCATTAAACAGCTCAGAAAGAGGCCAACAAAACCACATACAGACAGAACGGTATTTAATTATTTATTTTAAAGAAGCACAGAAGAGCTGCACCTGAAGATCAAGCCAGTCTAAGGCCAAGGAAATAACACTGCACAGAATAGCAGAGACTAATCTTAAAAAAAAAAAAGAAAAAAGTACAGCCACTCATGAGAAACAGTTCAGATGTGCCCTTGCATCTCTCAGAGAACTCCACAACCACCAGTAACCTCTAAATAATCAAGGGCAATTGTTTTCAAGGCATTAGCAAATATCTAACGTGAACATCTCAGATTATAAATTAAAACTGTATTTATTAGGTTTAATATATTAATTCTTAAAATCTCATAACACAAAACTATCTCTTGACTTACTGAAGAAAATTTTCACTAATCCTTTTAAAAAAAATCCCCAAAATTTCAAAGTCCTGTTGAAAAACAGTGAATAATTTGAGTAGAATGTGTCAAAAATATGTGGAAAAAAAAAAAAAATCCAAAATGTGGGTTGCCTGATTGCCCTTTACTGAAGCTCCCTCCTCACAGGGAATGCCTGCCGAGCATTCTCCGAACACAGGGGTTTGCTCAGTTTGGTTCCTAATGTCTTCTGCATTAGGGCTATTGGCCAAAGCAACGAGAATCTCCAGACAGAGACTCTGGAAATTCCCATTCTACACCCGTTCTGCTGTCCTAAAAACATAAAAAACCCATGCTGTCCCTACAAAACTAAACAGTTCTATTTTGATCTTTTGGATAGTTTATATTTTTTTTGTTTGCATTACAGTAAATAAGCAACTTTCCATCACTTCAGGAATGGTTTGAACAAACAAGTGCTCTTTTGGCCTGAAGATTACACAGATGAAATGTCAGGAAGGGAAACTAAAGCACTGATAATTTATCCAGGCCTCAGGCTCACCTTAAAATTTAGAAGGGCTCCCAAATGGTGCTTAATAGCTTTCTCTGACATTAGAACTATTTTCTATTGCTAAGTTAAATGATTAGTTAAACAATCTATTGTTAATAGTAGATTTTTAAAAAATTGATTGCTTATGAATTGAATTTCAAGCCACAGTGGTAAAAATTATCAACAGATAACTCATGTTTGTACTAGATAGACTCAAACAAGCTGAGACTGCCATTTAAGAAGAAATAATAGTAGCTATAGTAGCAAAAAAAGTTGAAGAAATTTGCATTAGTAGCTCTGTTTAAGGGTTTATTCTACCTGACACTACATATCATGTTTAAGTAGGTGCAGAAAACATTTTCAAATTTTCTTTCTGCACACCATAGTCTTATGTGTTTCTCTTCGAGCCAGGTTTATTTCCCCTATGCAGCTTTCCACAAATAAATGACACAAACATACTCTAATCTTTCTGAGAGGCTACAAATATAGGGCAGTATCTATTTGCTAAGCTATGAACATTCCTGTGAACTTTCCCCGGCTCTATCTACCTCCATTAGTGAGAACAAAAACAATAATTATTAGAAAGAGGAAAGAAACCAGGTACCTACATGAAAGAAAATATATTAATATTAGAAGTATCGAAAGTAGTGAAGAAAGAACTAGAAAAGCAAGAAGGTTGTGAGCAATGAAATCCATTTAGAAATGAAAGTACATCAGTGCAATAGAGAATTCAAAAAGGTGTTAGACTACAATGAAGACAAGATGCATGTTAATACATGCTTGAAAAACAGAAATGTGTTTACATCTAACCTTTAAGTACTTTAAAAATATTGTTTACATGCTTGTTTAAATATTTGAGTGTACTGTGTGATGGTCTTGTGTGAAGAGATAGTAATAACTCAGTTACAAAATTCACTTTCTGAAAGGCTGAATGAAGAATCAGACTTTGGGTTCTAAGATTCACATTGTTCACCTTCAGTTATATACAGAAAATTACATTTAATCAGAACAGTGGCAGTGGTAGAAGCAGCATCTTTAGACTGTATTGTCATAGCACATGCAATCACCACTGAGAAGAACATAGTGGGATGGATTATTTCATCATGTGTTTTCACACTGAGATTTCAAGTAGTTTCAGAATCTTTAAAAAAATAATTTAGGACATACGTATGGGAGAATCGGTTTTCCAAGCACTTACAGTGGGGTAATAAATGCAGAGCCAGCTAGAACTCTGTCTAAAGAGATCCTCTACTGAAAAGCATGGACATGAGCAGTTGAGCTTTTCTGTGCTTGGCCCTGCTGCTGCATTATTCTCCACTTATCTTAAGTAAAAACATGTTAACAAGATGATGATATACCTCTTTCAAGGAATAAAAACATTTTATTTTCTCAAACTCCATTAGAACTTCCTGCTCAGGACTCTCATGTGCTCTGCAGGTCCCTCTCAAAGATTCATGCATTAAGTTGTGAGCAACAGCTTCACAAACATCTGTTTTTCCAAGCTTCAGTTTGAAGCTTCCACTTACAACTTTTACAGAACTGTATGCAGTTCATTTTGTTTCTATGAATCAGGAATTAATTTCATTAAAATATCCATTTAATGTAAATTTGATGAAAAAATGGTTTTCATTTTGAAAATCTGCGAAAATATTAGAAATAGAGCACCGTTAAGGAGGACACAATGAAAACAAACATTTGTACATTATTCATGGTCTTGATTTTATGCTTTTTAGAAGACTGCAGCTCTAGACAACTGTATAGCTGTAATTTTGCAAATCACTTTTAATATGTATTTAGGCAGAACACATTGAAACTTGTTGATGTCTTAAGGAAGCCAAAATTTTGCATGATACAGGCCAGTTATTTGATCACTCCTGAACAACTAAATATTATTACAAAATCAGAAGTAATCAAGGGTACAGTATATGTTCTTAGCGCTTACCCTAAGAGAGGTGCCTTCAGCAAATGAAAGAAATTATCTATGATTTGAAAACTGAAAGCATGTTGTGGGGTAATTTACAATTATAGAGGTAATTATACTGATATACTTGAGATTCTCTCTGCCTCCATGCCTTGGTAATAGCACAGACCTGTGTGCGTATGCTGGGAGCTGCAGCCCCTGTGACATGGGTGTCTGATACACCCAGCAAAGCACTTCCAGGAGAGGGCCAGGCAGAGGCAAAGGCAGAAGCCTTCTCCCTCTCTCCCACTGTCTGTTGTTCAATATCTGCTCACCCTGGCAAGCATCTCTGTGGGAACCTAAGGAGGATAACTTCCAAAACCACAACCATTTTCTGAAGTTCATGGAGATAAAGCTAGGCTCCTTTTCTGCATCCACAGCTCATCCATCCATACAAAGGATCCCAAACAATACTGTATCCTGTGTATTCATTACATATAGAGCCTTGGTTTTCCACACCAATTATCACAGCTCCTGTCATACATACAACTTGGATTTATGTTTATGATCTTTATGCATCTAGATCTATGGCTTGCAGCAAAACCTTTGTCTGCAGATGGATTTTAGGAGTATGCTAGACTTCAAAGCACTCACCAATCTCATTTCCTACTGATAGATGTGACCTGCATTGCCTAATTCTTTTACAAAAATACACTTATTATTTGACCATTACTATGAAAAAGTCAGGCCATAAAAATACCTAAAAGATACACTGAACTCACCCTGAAACACTGGATCAAATTCTATTTTCTCAGTGACTGAAGAAAATATTTTACATTAAATTCTTTATTTAAGACTGAGCAAAACATTTCATTTGGAGATACTTCAAGGAAAGCAAGGGACACAACAAAGTACATCCACAAAAATAGCAAAAAAAATTAGCTATCTTTCCTCATTTCTCTTTCCCTTCTCCCTTGGAGAACAGGTGCCTAAATCTCCCACTGCCTGAGAATGCCCTAATTAACTGGTTGTGGTATAGAGCTCCACCTCTTGCAGATTTTGGTGCCTGCTGCAGTAAATGTTTACCCTTGGAGGGTAAAAAAGCCTTGGAGGTAAAAGGTGCAGGTTCAAATCCATCTAAACAAATGTAATATGGTTTTTCAATTTTTTTAAGGAAATGCAACCTACACACAGACTGATAAGAAATCAAGATTATGGCAGGTTAATTTTGGACCACCAAATCTACATTTTTCAGTTACTTGTAACATTCAAATAAGTTCCAACAGCTCTGTCAGTAAGCCAGTTGAACTCTACATCTCTCAAAAAGGCTGCATACCACCATTCTTGTTTTACTGTTGTAATACTTGTGGTAAAAAGGAATTTAACTCATTAATCACCTAAAATAAATGTTGAATAATTTTATCAAAGAGAATGGAGACTTGTTTTGCACACAGCCACAAATCTGATGTGCTGACATCTACCAAAAAGCTACTTTGTATTTTCTACGTTGACAAGAAATCCCATGTGTTCATACTGTGTCACACTACAAAACTAAGTCAGCCATGGATTAACTTCCATATGTTCTTTTAATTGATTTAACAAACATAGATAAGATAAAGATACTTATGTGGCATTGTAAAGAGCACAGACTAAGACCTGGTCACCTTCTGCACCTTCCCATTACAGACCTTTGTGGGCATTTCTTGTGAAAGGAGTAGACTTTGCAGCAGATATGCAGGAATTCAAGAAGGGTGATACACAAGAGAGAGGAGGTTTCTGTTTAAGTTCTTTTCTAAAAGTTAATATCACAATCATACAACTTTCAAAATACTTCCACAGTTGCCCTCAACAGTTTAAAAATAATACTAGTGGTATATTTCCAAGCTTAATTGCTACAATTTCACTTCTGTGTGGATTTATAATCCATTTTAATCTTTCACAGAACATACCCTTTAAAGCCTCGATCAGCTTTCTAGACACCCCCGAGAACCAGAAGCCTTTAAAATAATATTTTACTGTCCCTTTGCAGATGTGATCGGTCCCAGACTGACCAGTTTTCAGTTTTAATCTTTGAACGCATGCAGGCGTTTGTTTCTTTTTGGTCATACCACATTACATGCTGAGACAGTGACGATCTGTGGGAATTTAGTAACCTGTTCAGAATTCTACAGAGAGAAAATGTCAGATGCGGTCAGCTTCCTACCCTTTTATTGGTGACTTTTATTATTCATTCCTGCCTCTTACTGCCTACACCTCCTGAGCAAATGTTCAAAATTCTATTCAAATTGCAGAAGCTAACTTCCTCTGCAGGGAATAATACAGATTCAAAGGAGGACAAGTGTTGTTTATTAGCAATTATCATGAAAGTCCTTCCTGTAATTAACCTCAGCTTCATAGACACTACTATTTGCACTTCAGCTATCTCATAAACAGGGGCCACATTTCCATTATTGTTAGGGAAGATGAGTCATTGCAGAAGAATGCTTATCTCAAGTTAGTTTTAACTAGCTTTTGTCTGCATGAGATATTAGTCACTGGTACCTACAAGATTACAAGAAAAGTCTGGATTTGGGCTAAGAGCCCCTTTGCTCTTCCCTTCATATATTCAGTACCAGCATCAGAGCTGAAAAGTATGTAAAATTTTCTTTTCAATTACATGTACACTTTGCCTGTATGATCACTGAGTCATAACCAAGAAGAATTCCAGATTCTGCCCAGCTAACGGGAGGTCTAAGACACTGAAAAACCCAACATTCACCCTGCAGACCATAAAGAGACAATGGTGAAGGATTTGTTTTAACATTTTTCAAGCTCTAGAGAGAGATGAGCTACAAATCAGTGCAGCGATGTATGCCTTTTGCCTGACACACACACACAAAAAAATCCCAAACGTCCCCATTTTATTCACAACACACAAAATATGAAAATACAACTACAATGCACATTCCTAGATTTTTGGTTTGTACTTTGCTTGGTATTTATAATTGAACAGTCTGGACATTAGGAGATGTTAATGAAAACACCTATCACTCACGGATTGAGTGTATCTCAATCCCGTGAAACTAAAAAACCTAAAAATCCAATAGTTCTTCATGACCTAATCCTGCAAAAATACATGCGGGCAGAATTTCCATATCCCATCACAGATTTTAACAGGTGACAATCTGCATGGAACTACCCGCAGGTATTCGCCACGAGACCGAGGCCTTCTGAAGGGCATTTTCAAGAACATCTTTGCATGTTTTGCAGAAACTGAATGAGCAGAGTGAAGTTAAAGCTTTGCTAGCAATACAGCATTAAACACCACAGTTGTGGTTCTTGCAATCTGACTTTACACTAAATTAAGGTCTGATTCAAGGCGCACAGCATTCACCTACTTTGCCTATTTAGCTATCAGACTATCAAGCAGAACTCCCAGAAAAAATAAAAACAATAATTAAGACTAACTGGGACTTGAAATTCTTCCTATACTCATTGTTTTGAGTAGTTTCATTTCACATTCCCAAGTGCTAATTCTAGAGTTACATCAAAGTCTGCAGAAATTTATATAAACTGTGAGGTCAGAGATGGAGAATATTCCTTTACTTTAGATACAATTCTATTGGGCATTTGTCACTTTACTGTGATTTTTCTCTTGTGGGAGATGACCAGTAACAGCAAGACAGAACAGCAGACCTGGATTATTGCATGAAAAGGCATCTGCGTTTGTACATCCACTTCACTGCAATGGTAGGATTTAGAAAAAAACCCTTTTTACTTTAAGAATTTTTGAATGCTGTTGATACAGATTACATCTGAGCAAAATAAAGTTGAATGCCATTCTCCTGACAAGATTTTTTTTCAATGTATACAGTGAACCAACGGCAGACATAAACTGTGTACAAGCTTGTTTTTTTCCTTTCCCAGTGGGAGTGGCAACTGAAACCTGGACCTTTGCCACACTGGTTGTGCAATTCAGATCACAGTACTTATAGAGACGAGATGGTCAGTGCACCAGCATACTAATGCATCTGTCTACTAGACTGGCCATTGTTAGCCTTTTATAAATTAAAGAAAAACTGCAGTTTAATGTCGGAAAATACCATGCCATGTAATTTTATGATTGAAAGATAATCATCACCTCATCAGTCTCATCACCTATTTCTAATAGACAGTTTTGTAAACTCACTGTTAAAGTTTTCAGCTGTTGTACCAGTGACATTGAATTTGAAGTTCTCAATATATTAGAAAGAAGACAAACAGTTTCTATCCTTTTTTTTTTCTTTTTTTTTTTTTTTCCGTGTAGCCCACGAGTAATACAATTCAATGGTCTTCAGTTCTGCATAAGAATTACCTAATAGTTTGCTACAATCTGTTTCTGGTTAAGACAAAACATAAAAAGAAGCCTAAATAAATCACCATTGCAGTTACACAATTCCTTCAGAACATCAAATGTGATTTTTTAACCAGTTCTCCTCTTCCAGCACTTACACATCACCATATTAAACAATTTTTAAAACAATTAGAAGAAATCACAAACAATTGAACTATAGCTCATTATTTTTCAGTATCACACCAAAAATTCACAAACCCACTGTATTCAATGTTTACTTGAAGTTTTAGAAGAATTTTTGTATTCATAAAGTTTTAATCATAAAAAAAATTTTTCATGAAGGGAAAAATCACGTGACAAGGTAGGCACACTGGGAAAAGCTGCTGTGATAAGCTCTACATTTTCATTAAAATAGGAAACATTTTTAAAAGATGCTACTAGTTTCAGAAATAATTTCGGGATTTGCATGCACATTAGGAGTAGGAATAACTTTTTCAGCTTTAAGGTACTGACAGGATTATATTGAATAAGCTCTGTTAGCTTTCTCTCTAGCTTTTAAAGTGTACTTAATTATAATGAAATGGCACTTTGCTCTGTCAACAAGTTGTGAAGTCACTTGCTCAACCTTTTTCCTCTCATTCCCTCTGCTATTCCTATTCTCTGGTCCTGCTTAATTTTTTGCATTTCCTGATTTTTATCTTGGGAAAACAAAAGGCAGCTGCACTAAGTTACATGAAACAGCAAAGTGACTCTGCTAGTTAGTGATTTGCAGGTTCTAAACAGTGAGTTGTGTGAAATGAAAAGGGGAGTGTCATGTTGCAAAAACTCTTTTCTCTCCCCTTTCTACAGCTGTATTTCTAATCAGCAGAAGATACATCTTGCTTGGAGTCAACCCCCTTTCTCCCTGCACATTCTTAACCTTCTATCTTATGCATGGATCACTGGTTAGCTTAGAAATGCACAGACACAAAAGGGGGAACTGACATGTGAGGTTTGATGGCAATAATGGCTGTTTATAAGCCTAATCCATCACATTTAATGGACACCTCCATTTTTGTCCCTCTGAAAAGGTATAAATAATAAAATGGTATAGCTTTGGCTCAGAGGTGCCTTGGTAAATATTTTAACTATTTACAAGATCACATCAATAACAAAAGAAGCATCTGTACCATACATACAGAGGCCTCTGAATCATTAGAATAGTACCCAGATGGTTCTTACAATTCGTCAACAGTAAAATGTCTTCATGACAGAGCTTTTGTGACATCACTGATATTTTTATATGACACTGTTCAATACTCCACATTTGCATTCTTTTCCCCAAGAACATTTCAGTAAATATTTCATTCTCAAGGGGAAGGAAAAGAAAAAAAAAGAAGAAAAACGTAACATACTTAACATTAAGGATCCACATGCCAGTAGATCCACCTACAACCATTCTCTCCAAATAATCAAGGAGCCAGATTACCAACGTTTCTCTTTCGGACGCGCATTATCTGGAATACATCCAGGTTAGCACTGTGTCAAATCCTTTCATAAACTCCATCTGCTATTGGGTCCTTGGGCAGTAGCAGTTGGTAGTTTTTCTTTGAATTTACTCTGTATCAGTGGCGCATCCAAACAGCAGCATGTCATACACGGTAACAAAATCTGAGGGAAAGGAAATTCAGCAGGCACAAAATGAATCCAATGGGTTTCCTATTTAAGATGTGACAAGTCAGCTCTGGGCTTAAGGAGATGTTTATGCACTTTCCTCATAAAGCAAAATCCTTGGAAGTGGCCACACATCGGTATATAGACAGTATTACAGTTCTTGTTTTTACCTAACTAGAGGCTTTGCATACCTGGTTTTAGGTGTCAAATCAAAACCCAACAGGAACAAACCAGGCCATTTTAGAAAAGTGCTGAATACCCACTTGTTAAATAACCCATACACTTTAAAAGCTTTTATATTGACTCATCAGTCTCATTGAATAACTTTAGCTGAAATTGGTAACAATTTTTAATAAGGTCAGTCTCCAGTTTTTTGTTGCCTCTAATCTTATTCATGCATATGATAAATCAGGCTGGGCTTTAAATAGTCTTGCCTAAAGAATTTACTAAGTTCCATAATATTCCTTAAACCATTGAAGTTGCTATCACTAAGTTAAAAATCTTCCTTCAATGTTACTTCAGATGGCTTAAACGGTTATTTTACAATACCAGTACTAAATATTTTGTCTCTAACCAATCAAAACCTTGATAAAGTAACTATATTGCACAAGCATAAAATGTACACAAGCACAAAGCTATGTAAGAAAATGAACGCTGTTTCTAAAGAATTATGATATCATTCTTTATATCCCTGCACACACATATGGGAAAATGTGAAACACAAGAACACTAAAAAAGAATTACAAGAAAATTATATATTTGCCACAATAGAAATACTCTTAAAGTTTGAACTCCTCCTCCTTCCCATAGATAAGCAAAATGGTATAGAAGTAAAGAAATTCAGAAGCGTTCCTGAATATCAATGCTACGCCAATTTCAAAATTTGGTCAATAAAATTAACAGCCATCCTTTGAATGGAATATCACACCTCTAAATGAGTTCAAGCTGGTGCTGTTATTGTCCCGTGGAATGTGAGATTTACATTTCACAGCTCCTCACCAAAGTAATGAATGAATCTGATCTCGTAAACAAACAATTCCAGTTTCATGTTATTTCTATGGCCTTCCAACAATGTGTGCCTCCACAAAGAAAAATATTTATCATGTTTGTGTTCAGCTCCAATTCTAAATGGGACCATAATAAAACGACACCATAAAAAACATTTTCACAGCTGAGTTTGCAATTTAATAAACAGATGCAAACAACAGTCTGTGGAGATCAACAGTTAAAAAAAATAAATGAAGTAGAAGACTCCCCACATCACAATTGGAATGATTGGAATGGCCTCCAGCAATATGTAGTAGAGTCACAAGGTATGTGTCCTTGGACTTTTCACAGGCGTCAACCTTAGAAGTATGTTATCATGACATCAATGCAAATCAGTCAGATGATTTCAAGGAAAGGCCAGAACCAATTTGCTTTGTTTGCATGGTCCTAAATATTAAATAATTACTCCACAAGCACCAAATATTTTCAGACATATTACACTTGCACTGAACTGACCTAATGACACTTACTAATCCATTCTATTCCTTACTCTCCATTACTCTCCAGAAAAAGTCATCAACATTTCTTGCAGTGGAAAAGTTCTAGTTCATTTTAAAAACTCCAGGTCTTAAAAATAACAGTTTGACACTGTGTTGGATTTAACGCGGAGTTTTCAAAAGCGTACACAGACAGCATAGCTCTTGGGGCTTTCATTGAAGTTAATGGGAACTTTCCCCTCACCAGAAGTGAGAACAGGTAATATGAGTTCTTGAGAGTCAAACCTTTCAAATAATATACTAACCTAAGGGTGATTGTGCACAGTGCTTGGTTGCAATTCTGAGTCATTGAAGACATGCAATAGATTATTATGAGTGGGCAGAGACTTTACAAGAGCTCACTAATTCACCAATTAAACCTACTCTTCTCAGCAAATTTGAATCTTGTTATTATCCAGAGTACAATGATACCACATTATATCAACACGAATACAGTGAAGGCATGTAGACAGACAAGAGTCTAGATTTCCAATGAAATTTTAACAGCATGCCTGCTCTTCCTGGATTGAAATCAGGCTGTGTGATTGATGTTTTTTTTTCCTTGAATATGGGTAGAAATCATTATTTCCATGACACAGTAAGTGGTGGGATTCAGTTATGCATTCAGAAGGATTACTGCTTAAGGTGACGCAAGGCAACAGACTAACACAATTGCATTGCTACAGTAAAACAATTAAACCCCACACTATTAAAGCTATCAGAAATCTACACTGTGACCTGAAGACTTTAAACTAAAACACCGTGAGGAGCTGGGGGGGAGTGGGGTGGGATAAAGAAATGTCTTCACTTACTTTCCTCTATGATTGGCACAGCCTTCCTCATTGCTACTAGCTCAAAGTAAAATGAACATTTAGATTTTAATATTGCTTAGGCGAACTAAGTACTTAAGTCTCCTCACTTTGTAAGATCCAGCATGTGACACTTCAGCTTAACATTTATTCCAGTATTCAGTATATAATGTGCTAGTAAGAAAATAAAGTTATTAACAAAAAATAAAATCATTAACACCCCCCCAAAAGAAGCCTCCCAATAAAATCAAGTTTTAATGAAAAACCGTACTTCCAAACTCTGACCTGGCCAATTGCCCAAGCAAGGGCTGCCTAACAACAGACTCTAAATATAGTATCAGGAAAGAAGAAACTAGCCAGTGCTAAAAGATATTGTTTGTCCTTGGCAGATTCTTTGAATTAATTAAGAATTAATTTGCTTTTTAAATTGTCATGAGAATCTTCTGATATAGGTATGATTGCATTTTGGGGAAGTAGTGTAATAGCTAAATTGAGCACTGATAAGAGCTTCAGGGGAAGTATCTTCACCCGGGAAAGCTCAAAGGGTTTGAAGGAGCTCCTGCTCTTTACTCAGCATAATTTGTCACAATAAGCTTTCCGGAAAGACTAGAAGGGCGGAAAACACAGTGACACAGGAAACACGTTCAAACTGCCTAGGTTACAAGTTTTTTCCATACATTTTTGGTTGGGAAAAATGAGATGAGTTGTGAAAGTCAAATGGTGAATCCCTTCCCCATAGCAAACTCCCCCACTGGTCTAGGGGGAACTGCTCTGATTATCAAACCAATGATCTGATAATAAAATAATTATTAGTCTGATGCTGCATATGCATTTTTAGATCCACATTTCAGTGACATTCTTCAAGGGATCTTAAAACCATAGGTTTCTTGGAATATAGTAAAATTTTGCATGCAACCCTGCTGTACGAACATACACATTCATTTTAGGGGAAGTATTGGTGAAATATGTGCTACTCCATGAGTGTAGGAATTAAAGGTCATGTAAAGGTGTCACAGAAAATGAGCTAACTGAGGCTCCTCTGAAGTACTAGTTAGAGCAATTTTATCAAGATACTCTAATGATTTATAAAGTACAATTTTAAACAGATATTTAAGAATGTGCACTTCAATGCCTTAGTAACCAAGAATCAGCTCAGAAATTAATGATCGCTTTCATGGTAGTGAACTTCATAGAACTCTAATCCTGTCAGACAGTATTTTAAACACTGAAAGTAGTGTCTATTCCTCCCAAACCAAAGTTATGTAATAATTCTTTATAATTAAAATATGACTGAAAGCAATGGGCCCTGAGCACAAAACTGCAATGCTTGTAAGCATCCCTTCGGTGCAGTCAGGTAGCCAGCTGAGCATGCTGCATGCTGCATTTTTAACAGCCTTCTCAGTATACAGAGAAAAAGCCAGGTAGCAAATTGCTTCTCAGGTGATTGTGCAGGCTTTGATCCAAAGTTCACTTGCATAAACAGGAACATTTCCATTTACTTTAACAGGCTTTGGCACGTGCTCCAAAAAATGCACATGTCACATTCCAAGTTAGCACAGCTCCGCTTAATTATTAAACATCTGAGAAATAACCGGACATTTCTATACAATAAGATTTCCAGCTACCACCAAGAAAATACTGACACTTTTTTTTTTCCAGTGAAATTAATGTTCATGGCAGGTGTGAACTTAACAGTTTGAAATTATGCACTTTGTTGCTGAGGCTTCTACTAAGGTTTGCTGGAGTTGACGGTTGAATTTCTCCTGAAGACAATGACAGCATAAGGCAGGATGCTTAACTTCACCATAACCTGAGTTCTTCAGATTTTGTTTTTGTTTAAACTTGTACTTTGCAAGTTTATTATTGTCAAAATGGGAGGGTTTATAAAAAAAATTCAACCTACTTTTTGATGCGTGTTGTATGTCAAATCCATAAAGGCTGTGACTCTGATACAAGCTGAGTATCGATGGATAGATACAGACATTTACAGATATGGAAGCTCCCACTGCAGTCACCACCAGAGCAAACAATATCTAGGTCAGACCGACTGCAAATAGAAACCACTGCACAAATGATTGAGGTTTGATACAATTTTTTTTCTTCCATTCAGTTTAACAGCCATACATCTTAATATTTCCAGTGGCTGTTTGTAAAACATCTCACTTGTGAAGAAAAAAACCCACGATTTTGATGCAAAGTTGCTCTTATTCTAAATTTAATTTGGCCTTCACAAGCTTTTGCAGACTTTTAACATACCAAAACTAAGGTGGAAAGCAAGATGTAACAAAGATGTCATCAACCACCCCACCACTTCCTCAGTTTTGAGATCACTCTAAGCAGGATCAAGATGTAACAGGAAAATAATAATTAAGCAGACTGTGGAATACTAGCTGGTAATGGTTCTGGAGGACTGACATCCTGTCCTCTTCCCTTCCTTTCCCCTGTGTGTGCAATCTGTTTCAATGACAAGTTGAAGACACCTTTTTTACTTCCCTTGAAATCTCTTCACACTATGGTGTTACTGTCTCATGTCTGTTGTATGAACCCTCCAGCAGGGGTTTGCAAGAAAACAAACACAAAAAAACTGCTACCACATTAAGAGAATGTCTCCTAAATATTTAACAATTTCTAGGTATGGTTATACTAGCTAAAGCCTTTTTCCTGCAAGAGATTGCTGTTGGAGACAGAATCCCAGCCTAGGGCAGTATCAACACATCCCTTCCAAGATCAAGCAAAAAAGACTTGTCAAACTGTAAAATGGACAGACATGTTGTGTTCCAAGACAGCAGCAATCCCCATACATTTCCAAAACCTGAATGAACAGATCAGCAATTTATAGCTTTTAATATATGCACAAGACCTAATTCTCATCTCAGTTGGTATGAAATTTCTAATGCTTCTAATGACACAGGATTTGATCACAGAAGAGCTTAATTCTTCATTCAAGCCGTGCAAACACAGTGTGCTAATTTTGGAAATGGTAGGGCCGATTCAAAGGAAGTTCACTGTATTGACATCAGTATAATTTGACCCCTTCACTGTAATAATGATGGTAAATTCTCTACCAAAATGCCCTATTAAAATAAATCTTACATATGAGCAATAGAATGTAAAAATGCAACTGTTTTACTAGGATTTTAGAACTATGCATTCAATTAACGATGTAATAGCCTCACTTTCTATAATTTTCATTGGACACTAACCATAAGGCTAAAAGCACAAGAGATAAAAAAATTGACTTTCTCAGGATTCATTGTCTTTCTCAACAGCTGGATTCATCAAGTGACCATTAGGCATATTTCATGTTGTGGCTTATGCCTCAGTTTCCCTACTTGTAATCTGAGATAAATAAAAAATCATTTCCTAGAAATAGTTCTAAGCCTCTCTGTCATCTACATAAATTTAATTTGTAATGCTACTAGTTATCTACAACAGATTATTACTTTTTAGAATTGTCTATTGCCAAGATGGTTCAAATTACACAGCACATAATCCATGTATGTTTCATAAGTTTAATTTACTGATTTTAGTCAAAAACATCTTTTAAATTAAATGCTGCTATCCATTTTATTGGTCAGCTTCTACTTTGCTTATTGCTGTGTGCCTGCCAAGTTCATCTAATCAACACAACAATCTAACTGCAATCAAAGACAGTGGGAGTATTTATAAATCCAATCTGCTGCAGCAAATATGAAAGTGTACAGCCATTACAGTGTTCAGTAATAACAGCTCAGAGGGAATCAGAGTATCTGCTGCTCTCAAAACTTTTTTTCTATTCCTTCCAAAATTTCATCTGCACTTTTCTTATGGGCAAACAGCCATGTTACCTCTAAAGGCATATTGCATATAAAAATCTAAGGTAAATTGCCAAAATAAAAAAATCAGAAGGTCCCTATTTCCAATCCATTATGCCAATCAAGCTAACCCTTATACAAGAGAAGGTTATACGCTTTCTGCCCATGGCAAGGGAAGACCAGCTATTGTGGCTTATTTCCTGCTCAGATATACTGCACAGCTCATCTCTTTATTCTGCACTTGACAGTAGATCACACACCTCCTAGAAGCATCCGATTTGTTGCAGAGATGCAGATCAACTTTCAGTCAAGAGACCGGGCAGCAGCCTCCTTGCCCAGTTTCAGGGAGTGCTCTGGCAGTATGGCAGTCAGGGTTGGAAAGCAAACTGTTAGAGCGGTTGTCACAGCCTTTGTTTTTATCATGCCCTTTTACACAAACAGGCGGGTAACAACTGCGGACACAGCTACTCATCTCTCCTGAGCTTGGGAGTCCTCCAAGAAAAATTACATTTCATCCTAGGGAACATGGAAATGAGGGCAAGATGCCTCCACCAGAACTGGCTACGGGGAACTGATGCACAGGATAGATGAATTGCCCTGACAGGTTGAAAAGAGACATTTAATATCTTAGAGATCATAGATATCTTAGGTATCATTAGATATCATACTATAGTCTTTACTGTTCACAATGTTTTTGCTTCCCTGTCCACCTAAGACCATGAAGGAGGTCATCAAATGAAATATTAGCTTATATTCCTTTTTACCTTCTATTTCAACATAAGAATTGATGTTTTAACACTCACTCTGTATTTCCTACTCGACAAGTGAGCCGCTAATTTCTCAACAACTTTTCTGTGACGATCCCCACTGTATTTAAAGACCTTCCTAATCATTCATGCATTTATTTTTATAATGATGGTTTCAAATACACGGGTATTATTACACCTTTTTTAATACAGGAAACTGCAGCAGAGAAAGCGAAGGTGAAAAGTGTTTAGTAATTCCAAGTGCCCACTTTGGGAACCTTAGGACTTAACTCCATGTAATTGCTTTGTGGTATACTGTACCATGTGTGCCCATAAGCTCTAAGCAACAATGACGTACAGCATTCAAACACACTGTGAAATCCTATGCAAGATGCTTACATTAAATAATAAATGGTCATAGATTTGTCTCACATCATAGCATAATTGCATGGCACTGCTGGCTATGTCTGTAGTGTGAGTATTAGTTATGCCAAAAAAGAACTTGAGTGCACCACATTACCTAGTTCAAGTTAATTGCCTTTAAACTGCCTGTATGACCAGACACTTAAATCAGTTCCCAAACCCACATATAATTTCCTCATCTGGCAAGCCACTAGGCTCACCTAAGCAACAAAGTGAAAACATAAAAGCTGGGGGAACAATCAGTGAGCTTGGTTTTGAATATGATCTTGAATATGATCTTGAACACGATCTGACAGGATTACATGGCCATGGCCATGTAGCCTGTACAGCACATGCAGAAATAGATCCTAATTCTCCAGGGTGATATAAACCTATTTTCTTCCTACAGGTGATATATCTACTTTCTAGCCTTCTTAACCAGCCTGCTCTAGCCTGCTGCATTTTATTCCCACTTTGCTGTCAACCCACTTACAGTCTGTTTCTGATCTCAGTCTCATCTGTATTAAGCAGAAGTGACTCCTGTGACTACATGGGTGTACATGAGATCAGAAACCGTCTCAAAGTGCAACAAAACCAAGGTGCCAGATCCAGGGTAGTTACAAATAAATTCGCATTGTATGTGGAGCTGTGTTCAGGAATGTTTTCCATTTTAACACACTGCAGTGTTAATATATTGGGCTAACTTCAGTCAGAGACATTAAACAGACTGACTTCAGGGGATGATAATGGCTAATTCTGGCTCATAGCACAAACTAGTGGTGACTTCCCTGACTTCTGCCCTACCAGTAACTTTTTCCAAATATTATATTTTGGTGCCTTTCTAACAAATTATTGCACTGTCACTACAGTACTAAGAGAGATCTTAACATCTTTCGAGATCTGATTTCATTTCATTTAAATGTTGCTGGGTAGCCTGCTAATTTATGCAGAACTCCTCATGTTTCTCAGCAAGTTTGAGTTGCTTTTAAGTGGACCTGTCAGAGAGCAGAGTTTTGTTAAGGGAACTGAAGTTTTAAGGAAAAAAGCTATTTGTTGATTTGTTTGTTTCAGAGTGGGTGAATGCTTTAGATTGAAAAACACTTCTAAGGTTTGTTGGTTTCATGGAGAGAATTAACCCAACCATACTTTAGAGTCAATTGTCAAGTATTACTACACTGAAGAAAAGAGATCTGTCCTGATTTACACTACCAGCAGAACTGACCCTAAGAGTTATTTGTGTCAACAAATAGCTGGGTGAATTGTGATTTTTCAGGCATTTTTCTGTCATTTTAAGGTTTGTGTTAGTAAGATTTGCAGTACTTGAATTGCAAGAAATTTGTGAAACAATGTGACTTGTTAACATGAAAGGAGAAAGCACTATTCTTTGAAACAGAAAAAGTTAGAAGAAAGGAAGAAATGTAATTCATGAAATAGATGTTTTAGAAAAACTCTGAATCTGCATTCAAGGCAAAGATCTGATAAAAATTGAGTAAATAAGTTCAAGTTCATAGCAGCTGAAGAACAGTCCAACTTCAACAATATCATTGTCAGGAAAAACAAATACAAACTTGCCCTAAAGCAAAACAACATTAGAGAAATCAGGAAGAGGACAGATAGACAGACAGTAAGTTATGGACATAAAACTCTTTGTACCAAAACCAATTAACCCTAACCTAAGGCAAGCCGTTTTCTTCTAGCCCTTCCTTTAAAGGTTTTAGAATTTATAGCCTGTGTTTCTCAGGGGAGGTCCAGCTCCGCTCTGATTTCACATTTCACAGCAGCAGGATGTGTAATCCTGCTGCAGCACAACACACATGATCTAGCTGATATCAGGAAATCCACTTTTCACAAGTTGGAAATACACTGGAATTGAGCTGTAACCAGAACTCACTTCTATTGCAACAGGCCATACAGGTATGTCTGCAGAAATAACAGATTGAAGCGATACTCATTAGAAGTCACATCCTGCATTTTATATCCCAGGGAAAAAAAACCAACACAAACCAACCCACTACACTATTGTTTGAAAGGTGACTAGATTTCTAATGCTTACTAAATTCTACAGTACTTAGAGCAAAACAACATTATAAAACATTAGGAGAGGGGTGGTTGTTTTTTGTTTGTTTGTTTTTAAATCATGAAAAAGGTTTATATACATGTTCAGTATCATGCATTTCTATAGCTTCAAATATTAAATATAAATATATATTGATGTAGATGATAGGCAAAGGTACTCTCGCGTTACATTTGTATTCTTAAATAAGGTGCAGCTTCCTTATGAACATTTGTATAAGAATTAATCTTACAACTTACAGAGCTTTTAAATACATTCATCTGATCCATACCCACCTTATGGTGTCTTGTCTTTGCTGAGCTTTATCTTGGGAGATAGCTTTTCTAAAATTCCTACTAGCCTTCTATTAATTATATGGTTATTTTTACAAGAGAGGGTTTAGGTAGTAAAAGAAATTCTTGTACTTCATGGATTCAGAAAAATATATATATACACACACATACATGAGCAAAGGAGAACCAATAATGTCAGGAAAAAAACCCTCAGCATTTTAGAACAGCTCGAGCCAGGCAACTTTACTGTTTTATATTGCATCCCAAAGCTACATTGTAAGCAGGTGGAAGTACAGCTTTCAAGGCCATATATTCCTGCCTTCCATCAAAACCATAGAAACACCTGTGCTAAACAGCTCTTGATTTCCCATTGTGAAAATAGCTTCTAAAAATCATCTTATTTCTTGGTAAGAAATACTGGTCCCATGAGGTACTGGAGTAAAACGAACAGGGACTCTGATTGAAAGCCACTTTAAGATTTGATTTTATTGTATTATGCTCCAAAGTGCAGCTGTGCCTCTTATACATTGATACGTTTACTTTTCAGTATACACAACATTTTAAAAGTAGCTAAAAACTCAAGAAAAGAAACAACATTTTTCTAGTGATTATCTACTTAATGTGTAGAGTTTGAAGCCCAGCTCATTTAAGGCAATAAAATGAAAAGCTAGCTTATGAGCTGTTTCATGGTATAAATGAACAGCCCACCAGCAACCCATCTCCATAAAATACCAAGATGAAACCACCAAAAATGCTGTTTGATAGAGTATGGAAAACATGCACATAGTACCCTTCTCAAAACAGATATTTAAGTTCAGTTGCTTATTCAGGCTTATGTTTTCTCATTAGGTAAAATTAGATTTTATATCCTTTGAGATCCTAAGCACTAATGGGGAAAATTATTCATGATATAAGTAAGTGTAGTCACTCCAGTCATAAGAATGTGTCTGCTTACAGAACAGGTGACCTTTTATCTGAAGAAAGGCTACTCAAAAGTATATGCTGCGCCTCCAAATTATTTTTTTGCAACTCATCGACAATGCAGCTGCATATGAAGACCTGAAATAACTATTTCTATACAGCTAATGAAATCAAACCAGTGGTATGCTCTGAGATCCCATTATTCCCGTTAGAAAGGGTTCTGATATACCAGAGGTGACACAGAGACAATGAATGGAAAGCTGCCTTCTTACCATCCAAAGATCATCCCAGATTAAACAAATTATGGAAATATTCAAACCAGCCTTATTTAGCTAAAGAAATTTTATTCTGGCTGTGACCTCACTATGAAGATCCCTGAACTTCTAGTCTGCAGTATGTTATTGCTATAGAATCATTATGGTTGGAAAGGACCTCCAGGATCACCAAGTCCAGCCTTCATCCCAACATCTTCCTAACCACTAGACCACAGCCTCAAATGCTACATCTACTCGTTTTTTAAATAGCTCCAGGGATGGTGACTCCATTACATCCCTAGGCAGTCTGTTCCAGTGCCTAACCGCTCTCACATTCACAGAAAGTTATTTTTCACTTTATTTAAGCAGGATTTAAATTGAATGTTCATTTCCTGATCTGCCCCTTCCCTACTCCTGCTACTTCCAGCTAAAATCCATAGTCTGATTTTTCACTGCTCTCACTATTAGTACTCATCCCCTGCCCAGCATCCTCCCACGACCTGTTACCTATTTGTCTGGGCAAGTGGCAGCACACACTGTACTTAACCACAAGCTATACATGTACTGATGAGTTGGTCAGCAAATGCACAATGAACGAGCAAAATACTTGCAGGCTCAGAAATGCTAAGTCTGCCCGCCTTCCCCTATGCAGGGCTGCTAATTCACCAACCTGCCAATTTCCACTAAATCACTATCTTTGTAATCTTTAATCCTGTCAAATTTAGGAGTAAGACAGAGACAGACTGATCTAAGAATTATTCATCCCCAGCAAAATCATACAAGCCTTGTTTCCTCAAAATAAATCTAAGGATTTTTCCAAAGAGTCATTCTCCCTACATGACATAACTGTATGACTAAAAACCACAAAAGTGGAACTCTGGGCAAAGTAAAAATCAGTGCAAGTAAACATAAAAAGAATTATCCCTGTCTGACAAACAACGACGACAACAACAACATGGGGAACAAACGGTAATTTTTTTCCTGCTATAGTATTGGAGGCAAACATCTGTCACCAAAATGCAAAGAAACCTTGTCCAAAATAAAGATCTCAATGCTAAGTAAGCGTAAACACAACAAACTTGAAACTTTAAGGTTTTAAACTTTGTAGCAAGAAATGACCTGACATTTCACAGAATATTGGTTCTCAGAGCTGCTTCAAAGAGAAAAAGGGAAAAGGAAGAAATGAAAGAAAAAGCAGAAACTGTTAACCCAGAAAACTTCAATGTGACAAATGTTTGTTCTAGAGTCAGAGTTCCTGATTCTGCCTCCTGTTTTAAGCTAAGATTTTCAAACCAAGTTGAGCAAGACGATGGCTCCATCATTGTCCAATGGGAGATAGGGCACTTGAAAATCCCTTGTTACATTTCAGTTTTTAGAATCTGTGGTATTTCTGCAGACCTGAATGAAGGAAAAAACCCAAAACTAAACCAAAACAAAAATCCCCCCACAATAACAAAAACAACCAACCCCCCCAAAACCTCTTCAGGTCGTGTTACATGGTTCATTATGTATGATTCACAAATGTTCCCATTAGCACTTCACCGAGAAGTCTGACAGGTTAGTAATTGGATCACAATTATTTTCAGTGACATTTGTGAACAGCAAACATGGATCTGGCAAGTTTCTCAAGATCCCAGATACTTCAGTCTGTTAAGGGATGCTGACATGCCAATCTTTGCCTGAAACCTCACCTGTGAGCAGCACCGCACAAATTATTCCCTTCATGGTAGCAGCAATCTATGCAGACAGATACTGCTGAACAGAAAGAGAGTGCAAGGCACTTGAGCTCAATTATTTGATCTTGTGCCTTAGAAAGCATTTCAAAATTTTTAGTTATCTGTCCCCCAATATAAGCAATTAAAATTACTGGAACATCACTTAAAGAACAGCTCATCATGTAGATAATCCATAACAGTGATACATTTTTGTACAAAAGATAGACAGTATTAATATTGTATGAGGGTTCTGTTTCTTATCTAGAGCCTATATAGAAAGACATCTTCCTTTTTATGGTAAAATTGCCATCATACACTTTTCAACGTACAACAGAAACCATCAGTGTCTTGTTTTCCATGCTTAAATAACTATTAGCCTAATCCCTCCTGTGTTCATGGGGGCTTATGTATGATCATGCTATGTTCATGTATCTATACTCCTGCACTGTAGTCTGGGTCCAAATAACTCCTCTGTGCACTTTTGCAGAAGAGAGACATTTGGAAGGTCTTGACAAATTCACTCAATCTGTCCTCCTCCCTACATAAGGATCAGTTATGTTCTGAATCACTTAAAAAACCTCCAGCAATGATGTAATAGCATAAGATTTTTTTGAAGCATTTTCATGGTAATATTCATGTTTCAGTAAGCCTACTTCATAAATTGTTTCTAAATGAGTAAGTCCAAATCTTGTCTTAACTTCAGAGATGAACATCTGGAAAAGTTGCCATTTAATGGCCTCATCTTGAGTCTGTTCAGAAAGTTAGCTGAGGAAAATAGATTGGGAAAACAAAAGGGAGCAACATCTGCTGGACAAACTCTAAAAACCAAGCTTCCTCCTCTTCCTCTTCCCAGCTCCCCAGGAGAAATAGAGAAACTAGGTAAGATAGGTGCCACCTAAGGTAAGCATACTAATCAGCTCTTAAGGCATTTCAGGTAAGATCCTCAATATTTATTCTCTGTGGAAGTGGTAAAGATTGTGACAGATGGTTAGCTTGCCTAACTACAAACATCACTGGGGTTGTCTACACAAAGATCTAGCCTCCAGTCCCAAACTGAAATTATACATGACAGTGTCATATCACAGGGATGCTGGGACTTCCTAAACTATTACTACATAAGAGGAGACAGAAAATTCATCTCTGTCAAAACCTAATGGAGAGCAAAGTCAGTAGGGCTTCTTCAGGTCAACTGTTTCAACATGGAGCTAACAGAGCAAGAACTTTGACACAAGTCTGCAGAGCTGGATACTCCACAGCTTCTCTGAGTAATCCATTCTGGTACTTAACCATTTTTGTTCTATACCTGGTTGCTAAATACTTTGCTGCTGTTGAACTGTGCTGAAATCTAATATCGATTAGGACTGGGCCCAGCTTTGCCCTTTTGTAATTCTGATTTAGAACTTGTATTTATGTACTTCACCCAATCACTGGAATCTGTACTGTAGCTGCAATTATAAATAACCAGTATACTAGAAATGTGAAGAAATGTTGTTGTAAAAGGGCATAGAGGGAACACCAAAATAAAGTAAGTCAGCAGAAAACAATTTAGCAAATCTCATTAACGCATTGTGCTACAATCCTGTAAGTTAGCAAAGACAGATATTTAAAGCATGTTTAATCGACGTACAATTTTTCAGCATAAACCAAGGAAAAGTTTATAGTATAAAAGTACTGACAACTGGAAGTTATCTACAGAATTTTTATAAGTACTTGCAGATGTAAATGTAAATTACTTTTCAGGCAAACCAGCCAGTGCAACAAAAGTAGCTTTTAATAAAACATGAGTGCAGTTGTTTTTGCCAGTTAGTTTCAGAAAAAACAGGATTATTCTTTTTCTAGCCAATATGTATCACCGAACAACCGCATTTTCCTATTGTACATTCTAATTATCTTGATCAGTTATTTTGTTTTTAAAATATTTTATTAATTAGATTCTTTTGAAATTAAGATATGTTTCTTTCAGCTACACATTATGACCTAAAAGTATAAAAACTGTTTTTGTTGAATTACTCTTACATATCCTTGGAGAGAAGATTAAAACAAATTATAGAGCTTACTTCTTAAAATACCCAAAATACCACTTACCACCACACAACAGCAACACTTTGCAAAAGCACTAGTTGTGAAATAATATTTAATCAGGCTTATTTTGGAAAACGAGAGTTACTTGAATCTTGACAGGAAGAGGTGTCAAACAGGGCACCCATTTTCAGATAAAAGAAACCATTCCAACTTTTGCAAACAAAACCTAAACAGATGTCATGCTTTCAGCCTTTCTCTGTAGCAGGAAATGTGAATAAGGTATGTGAAAAAACTATGGAGGGCATACAATACACTCTTACTACTATATTGTAGGGAAACCCATGTATTTGCATGCTTAAAGTCAGTAAATAACATGAAATCACTGGAATTATTTGAGCACGTAAGTAATTCTTAGAAGTAAGATTACAAAGGTCACTTGTTCTCTGTCATGATTAGCAGTGTAATACCAACCCTCAGAGGAAACAGTTTCTCAGCCTGCAAGAAGTCAGCTTGAAGAAATAAATGTGATACTGAATTTGAAAGAGGCTAAAAACCTGGCAAATAAATTGCTAATGAGTAAGATATGTCTAATATTTGACTGTTTCAGTTCAAAGGTAGTTTCGGATGGCATATGAGAAGGAATCTAGGCTACAAAGGTTACTTTTGTGCAAGAAAATAAAGAAGTTCATCACCATTCAAAATATTGCAGTGAATCACGTCACTTTTTTTTGTAAAAAGAAAAAAAGTCACCCCAATATATATATTTGGTGGGTTTTCTTTTATATAGGATCAATATAGGAATACTGAATAGTGATTTTTTTGATACATTGACAAGGAACACTGAAAACAAAGTGAAGCACAGTTCTCCTGGAAAGAGGAATACTAGATATAGTACCCAAGTAGATCAAGTTACTTCCTTAAAGTATTTTTTAAGGGTAGAAGATGATACCAAAAAAACCCCCTCAATCTCTATGTCTAACTGTCCACGTACAAGCAAAAAACTGGATTGCATCAAGACTTCCTTTGAAGTGATTGAAGGTGACACTGGAAAGAACAAATAAAGGTAAAGCAGGAGGAGGTGAAAAGAAAAGCTTACCTATGATAAAAGCCTGTTGCAGGTTTGCCTACTACAACAAGAAATAAAGATTATGCCCTGAACACTTCTTGTAATGAGAACAGCATCAATGTAAATCACAGTCCAACTATAAGAAGTGGCTGCCACTGAATGTTGAAGGCAATAATATATATTTTTATTCAATATAAAACAATTGCAAGCTATCTGTATACTATGTAAGCTATCGTGACATTGATCCACTGATGAAGAGTGTAGATCTTGCCATGCATTTCCAGCATATAAGTGGGTTTTAAGAAAGCGTGTAATATTATCTATCAAATACAAAGGATGTGATGATGCCTTCAGGAACACTGTTGAAGAGGAAAGACACAGATATGAGTGAGGCTGAAACTGAAAATTTCAGTAAGGATCTATCTTTTTCATCTATCGTTTTAAATGCCTTTCCTGCCTAAGATGTTCACCTCAGTGAGGTAGAACCTCAGCCTAAATAAAAGTCATTTTGAAATTACATATTTAAGATAAGCACTTAATTTTTACTTATTTTAGATTTTAAATTTGAATCATTAGAGCTCCTTTCTATTTTGCTTCAGAAGTAATAATCTACTGCTCAACAACCATCACAAATTCACCATAAGATAAGGAGAAATTACTGGTTCAAAAAAGCCACAGAACCTGGGCAACAGAGAAAGGCATAAATAGTTCTAGTTTTGTAACTCTTGGCAGGAGGATGTGACAGGGAGTTTAGTCCTTCAAGAAACTCGTATTAAAAAAAAAAAAAAAAAGTTGTTTATTATTCTCTTTTTTAAAACATTCCTTGTCCTCAAATAAAACAAACAAACAATTTAAAAAACCCCAAACACCCCCCCCCAACTTGAAACTGTATTCGTATTTAAACAAAATGTACTTCAACATTTCAAAAAGCAAAGTGGTTAAACAGTGCAAAACTAAAAGCAGAAGACATTATTCTATCAGCTCTTACAGAAAATGCAGCCTTCCAAATATACTACCTAACAACCATTTGTTTTCATTGTAGCAACAGTAACTCAGAACTAACTCGAATTGTCCTTAAGCAGTATAGCTTAAACAGGAGTTAAAACTCATCCTCAAAAACATCCAGAAAAGTTGGAGCTGGTCAGGATAATTGTAGCTTGCACAGAGGGGTTTCTCTCATAGCCTTCAGTTCCACCACCAGAACCATCTCCTCCCACCCCTGCCCCCATCATCTTCTTCTGGTCCAGATGAATATTTCCAAATAAATTTTTGTGAGGTCCTCTTGCTCTGCACTTTTGTGAGATATACTAATCAACCTGAGACCATTCCTTTTGGCCAGAAAAATCTTAACTGGCGCAAACCTGCTACTGATTTTTTTAAATAAGATTTACTTATATATTCCTCTCTTTCAGAAATATACTTGAAACGGACAATAAGAACATTGTTACTTTGCTTTAATCAGTGTGCTGTCCTGACTTTTACATGCTTTGAAATGCACTCTAGATGCACATCCAAAATGTGAACATCCTACCGTGTGCAGAGAGTTGTGACCAGATGCCACTAATATGCGCAAGTCCAGTCAAAACATACGAAAAAAACCTCTTAGCCTTAAACTGGCATGCCCCAAAATTCTGTCTAATTTAGTAAATCTTCAGTAGGCAAGCACATGTAATCCCACTGAGGAATTTCCAACAGCCCAGTTCAAAACAAACCTCTGGAAAAAAAATCTGTACTTTTATATACAGTTGGTATGTAACATATAGGAAAGTCACAAAACTCTTCTGTATAAAAGTTTTCTTTGGTCTATTCTGGAATTCTTTTTTAACTGCTATACAAAAGACATACTACAGTCAACTCAAAGGATAATAATTAATCAGACCTCCAAAATTAGGAAATCTGTTATAAATTTATTAGTTTGCTTTCTATATTTGAATACTTAGAATAAAGCTTGTAAGATCTCATAACTTTCCTTATTAAACTGGAACTCAGGAGGCACAACGGCTAACATGGGAAGCAGCGAAACCACAAAATGGGTGTCAGTCAGATTGCATTTATGCAAATAAAGGTAAATCCATTGCGCTAAATCTGACCTGGGTCTCAACATGGATAGCACCATACACATTGCTTTTACCACAAGACCTTTTCTGTTAACATAGCTTAAAAACGCCATTTACAAACAAAACCAAAACACCAAAACATCCCTGGACACAGCCATAGAAACTGATGTTACCATAATTTCTGATGTATAAGTAAACTTCCTTTCACTCTTTGAACTACTTTGCTAACTCTGTGCATGTAAAGCAATTAACCTATTAAGATGTTCTCAGTGCCCCTTTTTCTAAGCTTTAGCAGTAAATGCAGGAAATCCGACTTGCAGGTGTCACTGTCTAGGCTCCAGGTCTAAACACAACACCAACGAACAGCAACATATCAACACAGCAGACTACAGTAAATAGTTTTGCCTATAATCATACGTTGTGCTAGAAACCTCCAGCCAGATGTGTCTTAAGACATCCAGCAGAATCAAGACATGGATACTAGAGAATTAGGAATGTTCTTCCTAGTGCAATTCTTCCCCCTGTGTATGCGGAACGGAACTGTGACAGACCTTCTTCTTATGATTGCAGGACAAAATAAAGCTGCAAGAATTTCCAGGACAGTCTCTACCCACCACCAAGCTGTTTGTCTCTTTTGCTTGCACTTCTTTGCAATTACAATACATCTATATTCTCTTTCCTTTCTTTGTCAGAGAATAATTGCACTACATTATGTTGGCTTTACTTTGAAACATATAAACAAATAGCACTGACTGGTTAGGTCTAACTTCTCTCTTGCACAGCTTGGTCTGACTCAATACTATCAAATCACACATATAATTAAAAAAAAAAAAGAGAGGCACTTCACATTTATTGAACAAGTAGACCAGGCTACAAAACCAGGTACCAGTCTAACACGGTATTAACAAAAATGATACATACAGTGAAAATTTGTACCCTTTTAAGACCTATCGCTATGGTTATGTAATATCACAAATTAGAGAATAATTTAGCATCACAGAATAATTGAGCAGTACAACGATTTTCAGATGCAGGGAGTCTTGAGAAAGCACAGTTGTGAGTAGTCATCTGAAATGGACTTAAGATTCATCTCTCTTGAGACTCAAAGGACTTGAGACTCAATGTCAGCATCAATGATGAAGGTTTCACCTACATTCCTTAAACTGACAGTGATAAAAAGGAATTCACAATGATCACACTTGCTCATCTTCTCTGGGGGCACTCAACTTAAAAACTGCTTGCCTCGCAGCGCTCACTACCCAATGTCCTTATCTTTAAGAATTAACTTGCAGCCAACAAGTAAATCTGAAATTTACTATATGCTTCTATGAGCTGCCACAAATAACATTATGTTGTGCTGCCAAACAATAAGCTAATGGCTCTAATCCTATTTTATGACAATGTGAACAACATTTACTGGCTGTTACACATTCTAGAATTGTACTGGAATCCAAAGGAATGCAAATGAAATAATAGAGGAATAGTAGAGATTATGTGATAAAAAGGTTCAATGGAAATAGAATTAAACAGTATTTTAAAAGAAATAATTACATCCTCTAATTAAAAGCCTAGTATGGTAGTGATAAGAGGGGTCGTACAGATATCTTTTATGCTTCCTTCTACAAGCATCTCAGAAGGATCATTGCTTCTGTGTTTCTATTGGCAGTTAAATCTCAAGTTCATTCTTTATATTAAATTGTGTGAAAACACAGATGTCAAAGGTACTGGCCACAATAGCCCACAAGTTCACCCAGTGCAGTTCTCTGATGACGTACCAGTACAAAACCCCAGCATGAAAACACAGAACCTTACACTACTGTTGTGAGCCAGCAAGAAGCTTCTCTACCCAGCTGTATTGCGCAATACAAGAAACACGCCACTGGCTGCAAAAGCGGATATTCTGGAAGGCTTGATTTCTCAAACAGTATTGCCAGGTGAGTTCTAGTAAGCTGTGCTGGATGCTTTTGAATTTACCAACCCAGCAAACTGTGCAAACTGCATTGGTGCAGCCAAAAACTGGTGGTTTACACCTGAGCACATTTGCTTCCTACCTTCACACTTCTCATTGCCTTCACACTGAGTAATTTCAAGCAGAAGATTGAAGTAGACAGTTTGGGGCGGCACTTGCTAAAACCATCAAAATGTAAATGGCCAGCTGAGACTGGCCTTGCTCAGATACAGGCAAACAATGAATCAAGCCTCTGAGCCTCAACACCACTTTCAGTGGCACACTAACACGTATTGTAATGCCTGCCTTTGGCCAGTAACTTTTTGTCTACCCCGAGAGTTACATACTGAGTTAGAGTAGTTTAAGGACACTTAAGCTACAGTAATTTAAGGAGACTGTGTACTGCCTTTGATGAAGAATCTAGTGCTTTCACCTGACTAAACAGAGTCATGTGAAAAAAAAAAAAAAATCACTATGCTCTTCTCAGTAAGAAATTAAAAAACTCTTCAAACCAAGTGTCAGTGATATTAAGAAACCATTACTACTACTGCATTTCTTCTACGGCCCAAATACCTGCTGTTACCGGGTCCCAAGATTGAGATCTCTCTCACCCTAACCAGCAAAGATCACAATCAGATCCCTTTTTCCTTGGCCTCATTGGCTTATGTCCTGACTACATAGTCTTTCTTGTTGTTCCATTTTGCAGGAATAGACTATCTCAGCCTCCAAAAATAAAGAGGATCCTTCACAGCCCTCTCCCAAGGAAAGCAAAGGAGTTTTAGAAAAATTATTTTTTTTGGACACTTGGAAGTAATATAAAATAAGGTTTAAAAGTTTCCAGAGGACCACCCTTTCTAGCTAGCACAACATACAGAACCTGAATAAATGTCTGAGGCCAAAAATCAATTCCGTCGGTCAGTTTTTCACCAGTAGTCTTTGGCATTCCTCGAGTTTCCCTCAGAATGACTAAGAAGCCCTTGTCCCTTCCATATATCCTCCTGCTCTGGAAGAAAGAGACTTCAGCTTTCTGCTTCTGATCTCACCTGTTACTCTTTCCGTTCTCTTAGTCAAAAAGCTAGCGAGAGATGTGTTTGCTTACCTTTTATGAATCTCCACACATCTTTTTCAGGTGATCATGGTAGTATTGCCTAGCAATAAGTCATTTAGTCAGTTTTGCACTGAGCAGCCACATTGTTCTTTCCCGTTGTACCAGGCATACATGTGGCACATAGACATGGGTTATTGTCAAGAATTCATTCTGCCAGCTATAAAAATTTATTCTGTAAGCTCCTCAAGGTATTATTTCAACACGGAAAACAAAAGACAAAGGAGGTGGTAAACATTACCTGAAAAAAGGTTCACAATCTGAGAGATGCAAAAAAAAAAAAATCCTATAAAACATAATTAATAAAATACTCTTCAAATTTCCACAACATACTTCTATGAAGAAAAAGAAGTTAAACTTCCAGCTGTTAATCTGTCATTCATAAACATTAGTCAGAAATTAATATGCAGATCAAATATATTTTTGTTGCATTTCAGTCCAAAGCAACACAACGGATTTTAAATCCAACAGTGAGAGAAATTTCTTTTTAATTTCTGAATTTCAGTTTGAGCAAATGTAGTGGCCACAAATGTGTACCAGAGGTTGTCTCTGCAACTACCTAATCCTCAGCAACCTAACGTTCTAAACACACAGGCATCAATAGCCTTTTAAATCTCCACAACAAACCTCATCACTACCTTGTAGCTGGATTTATAAAGAAAGGTAAAAAAGAATCATTAAAATTAATCATTAAAATACTGACATGAGTGAAAAATGATAAGCATAAGCAATCAGGTTACAACAAACTACCATATTCACTGACAAAATACCATTACTTGGAAATCTCCTATTAAGCACAGTAATGTGAATTTTCTCTGCCTAATAAAAAAAAAGCATTTTATATATACTTAATGACTTCTGTGCAGGAAGGTGAGAGACTTCACAGTGAATACTGATTATTTGCATGGAGAAATTTTAAGTTTTGTCACTATCAGAAGGATTGGATCCTTAGTGTTACAATTAACTATTCCAACTAAGGAATAGAAGACAAAATATCTTTGTTTCCTCCACTTGAGCCCTCAGAAAGATAAATGGGCTTTTCAGATATTTATTTCAGAAGAACTATAGTATTTGAGGTAGTTGATTTTTTTTTCCTTTTCTTTTTTTGCAGACTAGGGCAGGAACATCTGTTAATGGCAGATTTACCAGAAGGAGGGGTACAATTGCTGTTCTGTTGGAAGCGTTGGTGGCATTATACATTAACTCTTGGCCTCCTCTGTCTAAGCCAGTTTTCATTTTGGAGCTCCTAAAAACCCCTGAAAATTAGATATCTAGGGTTGAAAGGGAAGGGGTTGATGAATCATCTAAAAACATAATTAATCTCTATTTTTTTAATTGCAATAATACACAGAGTACTGAAACTTGAATGAGTTAAGTACAGGTATTGCAAAGCAAACTGCAGTTGATGGAAGATGTGTGTACCTCCACTTGGCAAGTTAACAGTATACTCAGAAGGTGGTACAGACAGTAGCCTGAACACAACAATGTTTTCTGAAAAGACAGAAATGTAAATTGAAATCATAATTAAAAAGCAATGACTATTTTATCTCAGGGTGTAATTTTAATTCATAGTGAAGGCTTATTAAACACCCATAGTCTCTTTTCAGCACCACCTAACTTTCTTAATGGATAAAAAACATGCCTTCCAAAGCACTGTAGTACCAGAAATGGAATAAAATTGCAAAGAACAAGAACTTATATATGTAACACATATGAGGGTTCTCAGTTTCATTTCATACTAGCTTTCTGTTTCATATATCTGTGATTCCAAAACACAGCCATCATAATAAAAAAAACCATCAGTTCCATCTCCATCCACCCACCTATTTATAAAACCTAAACACTTCTCTTTTTATATCCTTCATCCTCCGACAGGAAGTAAGCAGGTATATAAAAGGTTAATTATGTCAAGCTGTAAAGGATCTCACACCATGAAAAAACACTGATAGGGTGTTCCACTCTCCGACACTCTCTTCAATATTATACTAAATTAACCTGAACAATTATTTGGCTTCATTATAATTTCTATAGCAGATGTTCAACCAAATTACTAAGGTACAGTGTCTTATGTCATCTTTACCCTTTTCTCTGCAGAAATACTTGCAGCAGGAACTCACCTCTGCTCAGGTCCTACCAGAACTCCCCCCCCGCCAAATTCATGCATTTTAAGAAATGTACCTTTAAAGGAACGTGCCATTTGCTCCCCTGAAAAAGAGCAGCATTGATGACTCAACAAATTGATGTGTGCCATGAATATATTCCTGCCTATTGCTTTCCTGTGCAGTGCAATTCCATAAGTAATGCAGGTTTCTGTGGGCAAGATTTAAATGTGACGTCTTTCCGCAAATTTCAGAAGTGAATAGAGTCATAAAAATTCTTGAACCTGCCTCAAAATCTCTAATTTGGGTCTGAATTGTGCTGAGTATAGGACAGGAAAAAACATCTCATATGGGTCATCTGGATTACTCAGCATAAACAAAATACAGTAGAGAGCTAAATGTTACGGTGGAAAATTACTGCTGCCTGGAACAAAACAGTGATTGAAAAACATCTATGCATATGAAATGTATTTTTCATATTAGTAACTAGAAGTCTGCCACAAGTATGCAACCAGACTGGCAACTATCCACTGCATCTCACACGAGTCCCTGAGTTCACAGAGTTTTAGAACATATCCATATTCCAGTGAAACAAATCGAATCATAACCTACTACCCTAATTTGAAAGTTCGTATTACACAAAAAAATGAAGATGGAAGGAAAAAAGGATGTGAGGAGAACAGAAGTCACACACAAAAGGGTAATGCAAGACAGCGTCATTACTAACATTTTTCACACTTTTCCACTTGCTAAGTTTACAGTTCTAAGGTAGGCTGGGGAACATCTGGCAAGAGTGAATAGAAGAAAGGTCAGCATTAGAAAGGCACTTAAAGGTACTGTGATTGTCTCCTCTATGTATGATACATTCAGAAAAACCCAAGAAGAAACAGGAGATGCTTACAAATGGAGTTACAGTCATTGCTGCATTATTAATATTTCAGTGCTAAAGAGAATTTTCCTTTCTGAACCTCAAATTAGATGACAGTGCAAACATGCACAGATATGCTCTCAATAAAGAGCAGAAAGCAGCCAGAGGGCCTGTGTCCAGCAGTCTCCTGGGACTTTACCATAGATGGTCGTACCATGATTAAAGAGCCCTGTTAGTTGTTTTTTACTCTTTCATTATTGCTACAGGAACTTGCTATGAGACTGGCATGAGAAATATAATGTAACCATACTATTCTGGAACTCCCTTCACTGACAAACTTTGATGGCTGAATACAAATCTGTTACTACATCTGCCCCTTCAAACTTTGGTTTACTTTGTTTTATAAAAAATTACTCAAATGACAGTGAAAGAACCCACTGTGTTTATCTGAAAAATATTCCAAACTTCCACTATTAATAGTCATTCTGCAATGACAGAGACTTTGACAAGTCCAAGCACTCGGAGGATCCTAAAGTCTTAGGCTAATGATGTTTCACTGCAGTGAATTAAACAACGAAAACCACGGAACAAACAGGAAGGTTACAACCAGTACTCCACATTATGAAATAATATTCTGATGCAGTGTTGTAAATTTTGTTTTACAGAGAGAAATAAACAAAACAAAACAAATGGTCATGGGAACAACTTATTAATGGACTTTTATCGTGCAGTTTGTTGAATTACAATTGTTCGGGATTGTCAAAAGAGAATCTAAAGACAAGCTAAATTCTTGCACAGTATTTCAAAAGTATTACTGCCAAGCAAAATCCAGGGGAAGCACAAACAATTAAACCAAAAGAATGCTTTACTTCCCATCCCACCAGCTACAAAAGATGTGGATTTTAGCTTTGATTTTATTATGAAAGAGAAAAAAAATCCAAGATGATTCTATTTAAAGACTTTGTTTCATCTAAATCTGTCCAGCACTTCCCAGGCCCACTCACTACACAAGAAGAAGTTAAACATGGCTCAACTAGCGAAAAAAGAAAAAGAAAAAACAAAAAATGACAAAGATGCCCGTTGTTCGCTACTTTGCCCGCAACGTGGGCTAGTCCCTAGCATGTGCTAGCAAAGCCATCCATCACAGTATCGTCACAGATGTCTACCGTGATTGAGACGCAGGGATGATCTCGCCACACCCTTTCCTCAGTAGTTGCAGTGCCTGGGCCACCACCGCCTGCATTAGGCACTGAGTATAGTGGGAGGTAAATTGTTTTAATTATTCAGTTACAACAACAATAGGAAGTAAAGCTGTGCAAAGCAGCTTTGACTTAGAGAAGAATTAAGACAGATATTAGTGTAAATCTGTTGCTATGATTTTGTAAATATATGTATTTCTTCAAGCTATGTAAAAGGGTTCATAGACAACAAAATCCCTACAGCTTGTTCTACAAAAATTTCTGTATGTTCTTTTTTATGCCAAGACTACTCTTACACGTGCACACAGAATGAGTATGCACACATCATATGCTAGAAGCAAGCATAGAACATTTGGTGAAACAGAAAATCTGCAAACTAACTATTAAGTTATACTCTCTCTGAACATGCTAGCTTTTTAAATGAAAGCAGATGTGCAAGTATAGTTTTTTATTAAAAACTCAGTTTGCACCTATAATACAGTGATGTCCTTAGTTATATAAGCACAAACAAGTTGTTAGCTTTAAAATACAAATGAAAGCATGAATACTGGTGTTATAAACTAATCCAGGTTGCTTATGGATTAAGGCTGAAACTGACTTTAGCATACAAAACACTTACATTATTTTACAACTTTATAATGTTGAACTTAGAAACATACATTTGTCTGGGAAAAAACCCCAAACAAACAAACAACAGACCCTAAGCATCTGCTAAAACAGAGTCTAGTCTCTTCTATAGGAATGTCTGATTAGCCTTTTCACCTGACTGAATTTTTAATCCTAATACTTTTGGAGGTTTAAGGCATTAATAGAACAATTTGTTATTGTTATTTCTGTTTTGCTCATTTGGCGGAATATAATACCTGTATTAATATAAATTCAAGCAACTTGGGATGCATGGGATGTTTTCACCAATAAAGCAATTTTCAACAATAGGCTATGTTGATATAATACTATGAGAATTAAAAAGAAGTTTCTGTGCAAGTCCAATATTAGCAACTAACTTTAAACTAGACTTCATTAAGAAAGGATTATTTACTTAGAAAGCATTTTTTTAAAGGGTTTTTTTTTTTCCTGTCAAAATAGACCAAATTACCTATATATATACTGTAAAGCCCAAGAAAACAAAATTAGAGTCAAAATAACATTTTCCTTCTTATCAGCATCCCTGATGCCTACTGTATCTTCAAGAAGTTACTTTTCGGTGAAGGAAGAATGGTAACTATTTAACACTATTTCATAGAAATACAAGTTGCTTTTTAAAGAGAACAATATTATTAAAATAAAAACCATAATAAATGATGATTCAGGCTCCTTGTGATGAAAACCATAGCTAACTACTCGAATATCTTGATCCAAGACATGCTATTTAAAGAGCTGCGCTTAGTCCAGCTGACTGTAATTCTGTATGAAAATAGCTCCTACAGCAAGAGGTTGAAATTAAAAAAAAGTTCTACAATTAAGAGTTCTAAAATACAACATATGCCATGTATAACTTGCTCTACAAAATTACATTAATCTTAAGAATACAGTTTGCTTTTAAATGAAAATTTTATCATAAAATCATATTTCCCCGTGTGACTAGCAGCTTTTTTTAACTTACCATGTAAACTGTTTTAGGTTAGAGTATGTTTGTAGTCACTTAAAAAGCCACCAGGTACCTCCCTCTCCTCTTTTTTTTCCTATATAACAGACTCATCTCACTTTGTACATATCTTCTCCAGTGAACCTAAACAGCTTTTAAAAATTACGGAAAATACACTATATCAAAAGTAAATTAATTCCAAAATTTGAAATCCATTCAAATGCCATTTGTAGAAAATATATGTCTTAAGTGGCTTTAAAATGAGAGAGATTATTAAAGAAAGCAGTAAAAGTGGAAAAATGTTTTTTGCAGTTTTCTCAGTTTACCAGCAAGATTCCAAGCTTCTTAATTTTCTTAAATTCCTCATACAAGCCCATCCAGTTTATTTCCTCCCACTTTCTCTCCTCTCTGGCAGGTTGTCATCTAGCATTGGTGAAGTTTAGCGCCCCTTCTATGTTTTCGTACAGTGCACAAAGTAGCTTGTCTCAAGGACGGTTTATTCTCATGAAAAAAGAACGGTAAAAGTACATGCTGAGAGTTTCATCTTTACAGTTTTCACCACTAAACACTTCACTCTACCTTTTCAGCAAGGCCATTCCCTTTCACTGGTGCAGTTTTGCCGCATTGTTTTCTGCCTAGGAAAACTGTAGCCGTCGGGTTCTGCTGTTGCAAAATTGAACAACAGATCTCTTTGCACTCACACATCAAGAAGATATCAAAGACTCAATGACAATTTGCTAGAGGCAGTTCTTGGGATTAGTCTTCAAAGTCACCTGTCTCTAGCAAACTCTAATTACAATGCTCAGGGCAGCAATGCTAATAATTAGCTTGAAGACCAGCCTGCTTTAAGTTCTCAAAATGGTTTCTCACACTGAAGAATCAGAAAGGCAGGTGCAGAGTAAAAATTTACTTTAAATCCATTTGAATCAACTAGATTTTACACAGGCCAATCTGCCCACCAAATCTGTGCCTGAGAAACTCTAATACCTTACTTATCAGATGAAGACAGGGAGTTTTCCCAAGGCTGTAGCTGCCCAACATCTCAGCCTGTCCTTCTACCTGAGCTTCTATCTGCCTGAATAAAGACAGAAAGTAACAACTTTGCCATCTCTGAGGTTTGTTCCGTGGTACTTAGTTCTCATACAGAAGGCTTCTGAGAAGAAAATACAATCCAGAAAGCTTCCCTGAAATGCAAAGCTTTAGGTCACCCAGTCAGTTTTGAACGTGATTTAGTATAGTAGACTAAAAAAAGTGATCCCAAGTATGGTTTCTATTTTGAAATGCGAATGCATTGTAAACTAGTGGTTCAGCACTCCTGCACTGGTAAATTATCATCAGGGAAAGGAGGTGTTCTTCAATTAGTCAAATGAGGAAGAGGATTAATGACTACTTGAGAATCCTAACATCCATTCTTTTTTCTACTTATCAACAGCACATTTCAGTCTAGGTAAGAGTCCTTAGCTCTGTCCCAGCATCACAAATCCAAAATCCAAGCATTTCTAGTAAAAGTATACCACCTCTTTTTTTTGCTGTAAAGTTTCAATTTTACTGTTAGCAAAGCTAAGATTGCAAAGCATTAAAATCTTGTCTATGTGCACATTGCATATAAAAATGTAAGAAGTATCTTCTCATCATCGAAATAAAGCTATAAAATCAATTATGTTTAATACTCTGCTTATAAAGAGAAAGCAAATTGAATAGAAAAAACTGGATTCATACAAAAATTTTAAAAGCTGCATCTGTTTAACAGAAACACTTTGCATCCAACACTTGTTAAAATCAGTGGGAACTTCAGATATTCAGCCCATCTGAACCTTTGGCCCAGAGAACATTGAAAGAGACTATGTTCATTATTTATTGTACTTTTATAGCATATACTGTCGTTTACAGGGACACAAAATCTTACAGAATTATTTTTATTTACTATATTCTTCTCAAGTGTGCAGGAAGGTTAGAGTATTGATGTAAGTCTGTATTGCCAAAATCAACAAAGGAAAAATTAATTTTTCAGGGAAAATAAAATCAAACTTAGAAGTAAAAAAGAAGAGTTCTCACTGCTCTCATTTTTTACTTCTAAGTTTTATTTTATTTTTGGAAAGTAGGAAAGCACCTGGATTTCTGCTTTGTTAGGTATTTGCTGTGGAAACAATCTGCTCAGTTTTAATGAGACTTGACATCATTAAGAACATTGCCTGCCATCATTTCACAACTTGTTGTTCTTCACTGATTTTTCTTCTCTTGAAGTACTGACTCAGATTTTTTTTTTTTAATGCAATAAAAAACTAAAAGCTTTTAAGTAATGATAAAGGAAGTAGAAAAATCCTCAAAATGGAAATATTGAGATGCTGTACTTGGGCTATGGAAATATCATATCACCTGTGCTGCTTTTTTTTTTTTTCCTCCAAATTTCTGAATGGCCAGCTTCAGTTTGATTGAATGCCAGCCAAAAATCTAAGGTGGTATAAAACATTTTAAAAACATTACTTTTTAACAATGCTGAGAAACAGAATGGTGCCATTTTAATAGCCATATGTCATAAAGACTATTTTTATTTAGGAAAATCTATTTTAATTTAAACATCATAAGCCCATGAGCTATAACAAACAGTATTTTTTCACCATATGCTCTAAATTATTGCAAAGAAAACTGTTACTTACACTGTTACCCCCTCCTTTAGAAGTCTGAATATACGTGTGTGTTTATGCATGTGTGTCTGTTTACGGTGAAGGAAGGAAACCACTAAACTCCATTAGTTAATGTAATGGCAAAATACCAAAAAGGAGGTCTTCCCTTGGGGTTGCTTTTTATCCGATATCTTTCGCTAGTCCATTTTCCATATAATCCCCTTGCAGCAGTCTTCCAGAGCAAGCTGCTAGTGCTAACAGGCATCAACCCAGATGATGTGGAAAGTTGCTCTAATTTCTTTCATCTGCTCTTTTCCTGAATCCACACACTGTATGGTTTGAAGGAAAGTTCCCTTTACCGGGTGCTAAGAAACAGAAATGTGTGCATATATTTGTGAGCTCTTACCTGCTTGGGACTGAAAGGAGAATTACAAACTCCCTTCCTCCAAGTCTTTGAGCAGCATCACTACAAATGAGTTTTGAAGACCATCCTTTCTTCCACATCTTTTCCAGTGCAGAACATCAATGAAATAAATGTGTGCATAGGGCTCTGAGAGGTTTTTAAAAAATTTATATTTCATTATTTAATAAAGTCTATGAATATTGATAATGAAATTGTTTATTTCTTAGGCTTTTTAAAAAAATATATAACATCTAGAAGTTTGGAGGCTGATTTAATGGTTACTTCAGGTGCTCATAACCATGACTATGCGTATCTGATACTTTACAAGACTTCAATGTTAAATTGCAGATGGCAAACATTGTTCACATTGGACTGCCCTGTGAACTGCAAAGGATCACAGTGAAAGAAGAAGGATTTAAAAAAAATAAGGCTTTTCCATAACTGCTAGACTAAAGCAAGACTGTCATATGAGCACCAACACTTTACTTAAAGCGAATAGAAAGCCACCCTATGCTTAAGATGGAATTTCCTTATTTTAAAAGGTTTTACAAATAAATTAGCCCGGCTCTTGAAACAGTAAATCCATACGTGCAGTTAAAATCATTACACAATGTAGAGAAGCCTGAGAGGAAACAGTGTAATATACCTTAAATTGATAAAAATGTTTAATAAACCAGTAACAAAAAGCAATATAATAATTGATCTGCTGTTCTATAGAATTCAACTCAAAATCACACATTTCTATGCTCAGAGTTGGGGTATAGTTTAAACCAAGAGTATTATATGAGCAAAATTACCTCTTCTATAAAAAAAAAAACCCAACCAACCAACAAAACCAAAACCAACCAATCAAACAAAAAAAACACAACAGCAAAACCCCTGAGCTTTATATTCCTAATTAACTTTGCTTCACAGCAGTGCACTAAAGAATATGGGAAAGGCAGGCAAATTCATAGGTAAGAACCTATTTAACTGTCCTTAAAACTGTCGTAGACTCCTACTTAAAGTAGGAAGCTTTCAAGAAGCTTCACCCTTATCACTGACTTAATCTGTGGCTTGGAACAGTTAATGAAATTGTTTTCTACAAAATGTAGGTATACACACGGCTCATTGGTGGCTCCCATGAGCTAGAACTATGCACCTGCAGTGCAAAGATCTCTTCTCCAGAACAGCTTCTAGTACAATTGTCACGGGCAGGGGACAAGCCTGTGGTGTTCCCAGCACTGGGGTGTACCAGCTGTATGGCCGTGGGACCAGAGGACCCCAAACTTCCCAGCAGCAGCAGAGGCACACAGCCCTTCCCCAGACAGCCATTGTACTTGCCACAAGCAAACCACTATCATCTAATGCACCAAACGTGGCACAACTTGCAACCCTGGACTGGTAAAAGCATTGTTACCATAGAAGAAAGTGACGAAGTTCAGGAAGTATTATATGAATTGTTGTGACTTGTCTTCCAGTTACATGCTGTCTTTTACTTACTGATTTCTAAAAAACACTGTTCCTTTCAAAATATTCTGCACTTTATTTTCTGACACCTTGGTCTCTAAATCTTTGTAGGTAGTGAACATTTGCAGATGTTATTTGAAGGATTCATCCAGCTAAATGTCCATGGTGTTTAAAAGACCAACAAAATTGCAACATGTACTATTTACCTCTGTAAAAAAGCAAACACTGTTGGGATCATCTAGCTGTGTCATGACACTTAAATGTGGTGACTTGTAGATTCAAACACATGCTGTTCATGAAATATTCAATTTTGCTATTGCTTGTATTGATGGTTTCTACTGAAATACACATTTAGATCTATACCACCAAAATATGTAACACTGAGTCAAACTCTAACCACATTCCTAAGTGGACAAACCTCTAAATCCTTCTCTGTATTTAGTTTTTAATAAACTTCTGGTCAGGGACCATGTACAGAATTTCAGAAAGATTGAAGTCCATTCCCTTCTGAGCTATGTAGTAGCTAATGTAAAACTCTGCAAGGACAATTGCAAGGGCTCCAGGTTCAGCCCATAAAGGATCTATATGTTAGTCTATCCAGAGGGATATCTATTTTAGGGAAAATGGAAGTTCAAAGGTCAAATTGTTCTTCTTACCATTAGTTTCAGCAGCATGTGAAACATTAAACATATTAGTAAGGATATCTTCCTAATCGCGCTAGCTCTCTCTGTATCCAGTTTGGTATGGCTTACATGAAACTCTTCAGAAGCATTATTAAACATAAACTAAATCTGCTCCTCTAAACCAAACGTCTTTGAACTTCAGTCAGCCCCCTCAAACAAATAAGATGTTTTGAAAATTATTTCCAGGGCGATGCCTGTTGCCATAGAGATGACATTAAGTGAAAAGGACAAAAAATATAGAGGGTGATAAACTGCATGGTTGAATGACACACTTGACTTCCAAGTCTGTGTTCAAATGAGGCATACATGCCAAGATTTTTTATGAAAGACAAAATTAAAATGTATCACTATCAAGCTGTAACTGACAAGGTATTGTGTGGTGGCTGTTAACATAATGCTCCATATATTTATTGTTTGTCATTTTTCTGGCCCTGATAAAGGTCTTTTAGAGCTGTAAATCATACCATTAAATCTGCCACTAGAAACAGAGGCTGTTTGGAGAATGAAAAGAAAAGAATACACGGAACTGAATCACTACTTACAGGTTTCTGCTTCGTGACAGACCTTAACTATCACATCAGAGATGACATTTATTCTTTGAATTTGGCATATTTTCAAAAGTCAGACTGTTGGCTTATGACCTAACTTGAGAAAAAATTCTCTTGAAGACTAGGCTGTTTACCACAGCAATGTATTATACAGACACAATATACAATTAAGTACACACAGCTTAAGACAACATGAAGTTATTCACAGGTTTAAAAGTATTGATTCATTCACAACAAACATTTCTATTTACAAAACTAGCCATCTCTCCAAATTTTGATTATGAAAGGGATACAATATTATTGTGATGACTTTGATTGGTATTACTTGTAATAAAATGCAGTAAAGCATCTGCTTAGGTAACTGCATCAATACTGTGATCAACACCTTCCAAATACAGGCTAAAACTGTGACACCTAAAAATGGCAACTGACAGGAACAATACAAAATGATACAAAACTTGACAGAGATCTGATGGGAAAACTATGATGTACGGCACACAGAGGAGAGTACCTTCTTAATACTGTCAACATGGAAACTATCTCACTAATCCAGATCACAATCACTACCATCCAGGCACAATATCTTGTCTCAATACTGGCCCATAGCAAGTAGTAAAGTAAAGATAGAAGTAAACAAACTGATAAAAACAAAGAAAATCCCCGTATAAAAGAATACAAGTACAAGGTGATCTTTCACCTTCAAGAATGGTGAACACTAGGTAACTTTTAAAGACATGCTTCATAATTTGGGACTAAGAAATGAGATTATCTCAAGCATCAGCCCATTAAATAGCAGTTTTGTTAATACAGGACTTCAGACCAATTCACTACTGAAATATTACTGGGCTTCACACAAATTGGATATGATAGAAGGCACATCAGGAGAAAGGCAGACCCAGAGAATCACCAGAGACCATTCAGGTCCCTAGTACAAGCGATAGCAATGAAAAGATGGCTAACTTTAGAACCGGCTAACCAAAGGAGAAAATTGAGCAGACAGGAGACAGTTAGGAGTCCCCTTACCCATTAGAAAGATTTTGCACATCTTGTACCCACACAAAATCGCACCTTTTAAAAACATGTATCTTTTAAAAATTCTTGCTAAGATGACACCTGTTTTCATTCTATACTGTTCAAATTTCACTGTGCATTTCATGCGATCTAGAAGAAAAGTACATGATATAAATGCACTACATAGAGCAAGACCACAGAGGGGCACAACAGGAAGCATAACGCCTGGTTATAATACATACTTCATATTAACTAGAAACAAAATACATAATCAATTAATGTAATCCTGCCTGTAGCTCATTCTGAGACCTCCACAGAAAGTTACTGCTAAAATCCCAGTTTTATTCGTGCTGAAAACAAAATTGGTAGTTAACACAGTGTCAGTTCTGCATAATTTAACTAAGATGATGCCTTTGATATTGTACATGCTGCCAAAATGCCACACGGGCGATAACAAGAACTGCTGCAGGCATAGCAGGATAGTCAGCTGTGTGCTTAGTAATCAGAAACTTTTTGAACATCTGACTATAACTAGGTACCCTTTATGGCCTACTCTTGTTAATGAAACTTTATAAACTTTTTATTTGATTTGTCAGTTAAAATTAAACAAATAAACAGCCTACTGCAGCTTGAAAGCACCCAATTTTATCCCCCTTGTGAATCAATGGCCTTCAAAGAATAAGCAGAAAGGTAAGAAGGTGTAGATTACATAATTTAGGTTCATTTGTTTGCACATGAGATTGAATGCTCATATTTCATTCAAAATTCTCTTTAGACAAAACAATTTCATCATAGTATAATATTCAATAGTTTTCAAAGAACTGGTGAAATATGATCATTCAATCACCTGCATTTCCTTTACTTTCCCAGGCTATTAGAAAGGATCTTCTTTTTCTGTTAGTCCTTAAAATTCTCTGGAATATAATCCTAGAGTCAGCTTAAGTGTAATTAATACAAAGTTTTAATTTAAACCACAAACAACATGGGGAGAACACAGCTATTAAACCATTTCTTCTGGAGTTTGTACGTACTTGATATTTGTCCCAGAACTATTTTCTTGTTTTAGTGAAGAAAAAGCACCACAGTTTTTTTCAAAATTAAGATATACATGAGAACTGCCCATAGCAAAGTGCGGAGGGAAATATATTGCTTAAAATATAACTCAAATCTCTGAGAAAATCCAGTTTATATGGATGATTAGACAATTTAACAACAAATATAGCTAAAGAAAGGTACATTGCAACAACCGTCTCTCAGCAGTGATACATAAGCACTGTGAAGATCCTGCTATGTCACAACAGAATATTATACTATCACTACTAGTAATACAAATGACTGTTGAATATTAGTGATTCTAGTCACTACTAGAATATTACACTATTTATTCTGAACACTATTATCAAGTTTATTCTATAAAATAGCAGTTACTTCACAGTAAGTGATTGCTAAAATTTAAGAAAGGGACTAAACTAGTTAAAGATAATCACTTATCAATTCAAAGTCCAGAGAGAAGAAACTATCACTTTTAGGAAATGGAGTTTCCCTTGCTCACTTGTTAGGGCTGACACCGATACTGCATTCTGTTACCTTTACACATTTTAAAATGTGATATAGCTGAAAGATTTTAACCTAAGTGACACATGCATTTACTTCAAGAAGTTGATATCAGTAGTCAATGATGTAGAGGAAAAAACTGAAAATAATATCTGCAATTAAATAATCCTGACGCAGATGTGTTGTTCAACTGACTATTTCATCAACACGAAAGCCACCTACCATGTAGCTATAGAAAGAACCTACATATTTATTTACTCTTTAAAGACAAATGCTAGTGAGTGAAATTAGTTCACAAAGTCTCAGCAAAACATCTGTGTACATCCTGAGCTCCACTTAAACACTCATCTTGAAATAAATTACTGCAAATGAAATTAATTTTACCCAAACTTTTAAACAACATATAAAAGTAATAATAATTAAAATTGTAAATAAGCTTCCTTTGCTGTAGATCTGAAAGGGGCCAGTAACTCTCAAACAGCTTCTGAAATCTCACCTCTTTTGTAGTCTAATTGGTTACATCAGTAAATTGCTGGGTGAGTGCTTTAAAAGGATGCAGAACAGGAATAGAAATACAGCTTTACGGGAAGTGAGGTGTGAGGCCATTAAATGCATTCACTACATCAGAATGTTTTTAATCCTACTGACCAATTAAGGAAAAGGCATCTTGGAGCAAGCAAATGTAAGAGTCTCGTTGCTGACTGTGATAACAGATATGGCCAATGCGATAAAATGTGAATCAATCGTTAATTAACTTGATAAAAACATTTCTAGCAACAAATTCTTGAATGCTTCTCCAAATCACATTAGAGGAAAGAAGACTGACCAGATCAGTTCAAAACCGAGCAGTCTGGTTGTCAAGCTTTAAAATCCCTTTCAAGCCAAATGAGTAGATTTATTTCAAGAAAAACTACATTATTGACTTTACTGCCTATTTCTAAAGAAAAAGATTCTCTACTTTGGGTACTATGTGACCTTATTTCCTAGTAAAACCTAAACTATAGACTCTTTATTTAAATCTCAGAAATTCCAGACCTTGCCTGCAATTGATGCCATGCGCTGGGTCTGTCAAAATCACTCTAAGCACGTTTAACTTGGTTGAAATACCTACCTTGTTTATGCCTACTTTAAAGAGCATTTCTTGCCACTAATTAAACTTCCTACAGTATTTCTAATTTGACTATGTGAATTAATTAGAACTCAGCTCTACTCCCAAATTCCTTTAATACCACTTCCTTTCCCTTCAGTTGCTCCACATGGAAGAAGAAAGAATATGTACTTTCCTTTATAGAGCAGTCTGAGATCTGTTAAAAGAAAACACTACGTAAGAACTCCTTATACTTTGAAATAAAAATCAGCTTTAGGGATTAAATAAAATGCTTGGTAAGTAAGGTTAAGACACTTGTGGTAGCTTTAAAAACAAAAACAGAAAAACAGCACATTTGGGATATGTAAACATGGAATTCAGAGTATAAATGAAGCATAACAGGCTTCTGAAGATGCTTATGGAATAGAGAGTAGGACTAGTTTACATATCTACTGCCTAGCTCATTTGTTTTTAAGATGAGAATTAACTCAGGAATTTGACTAAAAAAATAGCAAGGGATTCCCTTCAGAGATGAACTATGAAATAATATGGTTTCCATTGTTCAATAATCTAAACCTGGTTACTGTGTTATTGATGAGCATGAGACATGTTTGGATAAACCTGAGATGGATCAATGTCAAACTCCAAGTCTGACAACTCCAAACTTGGTGATGTTAATCTGATATGGTTCAAAAAATTTAACTTTAAACTATTAAACTCACCACACCAGTAGTCCCAGTTTTCTGGCTCTGCTATTTAATAGCTATTTGTATAAGTGAATAAATATTTATTGTCCTATGTATATGTGGAACATATATTGGTGACTTACGGCTTTATACTAGGAAATGATCACATATGCTTTTAACCAAGTTTATAGTTGTTATTAATATAGGTCATCTTAGTAATAGAGAATAGAGTGGTAATAGAGAAATGTAGGAAAATATGAGAGAAAACAAAAGAAAAGTTAATTCATAGCTTTGAATTGTCATATTTGTTTGTGCTTTTTCTACTGACATTACAGTTTATTACCTTTTGAGCTACTCCAACAAGATAATTTTCTCCCCCATTTTTTAATACAAATAGTACCAGAACTACTAGTTTGTGGTTTGAGGAACATGACAATTGGTCCAAAGTAATGCAACAGAGTAGCCTAAAGCAGTGGAAAAGCAAACTGTTTAGAGAAGCCTCCTGTCTTTAATATTTCAAACACTGATGACAGTACAATATTGAGCAAATACTACCTCTACTATTAGTCAGTATAAACCCAGTTTGAAACAGGACATACAACAGGCCAAAGTAACTAACTTATTTTTATAGTTTAAATGACACACAGCTGTCCTAATTCTCATAAAAGTTAATTTTAACAACAAAATCACTTGCAATGATGGTCAGGTATGGCACAGGTATAATGAAGTATAATGTCTTCACTTCACACAGCATTTCATGCAAGATCAGGTATACATTTATCAATATGGAAAAAAGTACCTAACAACCCAAAAAAAAAGTTTCCACGGAAGTTTAATAGAGCTATTTATTTTGTAAAAAATCTTTCACAATTTGAACTATAGCTGGAACTGCAGACAAGCTTCCTGACAAAAAACTAACTTTTCCACTTGTAAAAAACAGATTAATGCAAATTTCCAAATTATAATGTTGAAAGAAGGGTTATGCATTTCCTGTTCAGTTTCTTTAATTATTACATCTTATAAAAAAAAGACCAGTATTGTCTGAAAGTTATAAAGTGTCTGTAGTGCAGAAAATTACATTCTAGCAGATCCTTAGTAATGGTCCCGTAGGTGGTCCACAATAATTTCCTAAATAACACTCAGGAACCGGAATTTGAAAGCAAGGGAGGAGACTTCTCTATTTCAACAAAATTTGAAAATTTTAGGATACCTTAGAAATTAAGAGTTAATATAACTGCAGCCAAATGTTAACCAAATGGTATGCAGGGCACTATAAATAACACTCTTCCCATAATTCAAGAGCAAGGTAATATGAAAGAAAGGTCATTAGAGAAAGGAAAAACTCAGGGCTGTCTTGAGAATATTTTCTCTCTATTTGGATCACAGCATCACATCAGCTTTCACAGCGATTCACAGTAGCAGTGAAAAATCATAAATATCTATTAGTTTAAGTAGTTTAGGTATTTAAAAGAATACTCATTTACAAAACACACATCTTGAGGTACAACTAAAGAACATAATGAGGATGCCTAGAAATCAAAATTGAAAATATTCTGTGTATGAGAGCTTTGAAAGTAATATCCTCTTGGTTAAGGAGTCTCCTTTGACTCCTTAAAACTAGCAGAATCAAAACAATTTGACATGACCTACAGAACTATAGGTAGAAACCTATATGCATTACCCCTAAAAACTGGCTTCTTCGCTGTTACTATTACATGCACGCATACAGAAAGAACACATGTTAATAGCTACATACACGTATCTGAAGATGGATGTATTCTCTTGAACTAGAAAAGAAGAATATATATTAATATATGTTCTTAGTTCACTGTAACTGGAAGATATCAAATTAAAATGTTACGGTCAGAACATTGTGGGTTTTTTTTATTTATTATTTGGATAGATTTCTCCACACTTAAGTCCTACAAGTGAGTATTATGGTTATGTTTAAAGATCATACAAGTTTAGGAACCTCTAAAATTAATAACAGAACAATTGTAATCCTGTTTTTTAGAACAAGTTATAATAGTCAGCAACATTTGTGACAAATATTACAGAAATGTTTTTGAACTGAAACTATTCACTGCCTGCTTAGTTACACTTACATTTGGCTACATGTCTCTTGCCATCAGTAGGAACAATACACATCTAGTTTTTTTCAGAAATTACGCAGAATTATACATTTAAGGGGAAAGTACTGGACCCACCACTGGCTTTTGAATTGGAAAGGTCTTCGGCCATCAAAACCATTAAAGATTAATGTTAAAGCCTGCTGGAGACTGGAACTTTCAGGTCTATGTTCTGTCTCATATCAAACACAGAGAAGTGGTCCCCTGTAATTTTTATTACTATGGTGTCAAAAGTCTTCCATCCAAATTGCAATAAATATTGTAATGGATTCTGGAAGCAAGGCCATTTGTACTTGCTCGGGGCTGAGAATTAAGATAGCCTGTTTCTAGTTAGACAGTCATTAGAAAGATCTAACGTCCTCGGTAAATGGTTTCCTGTTCTGAGTACGTAAAACTAGTTTTAGTCAAACTGACTTCCTGAACATTTTCTTCTATCTTCTCCAATATATGAAATAGAATTTTATGTTTTGTTTTGTTTTTTTTTAAATGATGGTTCTTCACAGACTTTCTCCTAAGTAAGTAACCTAATTCACATCAAGGAAGAGCCCCATCCTGCAGGTAGCTATCTATACTCGTATATTATGTTGATCCAAAGCCTGTTATATCAATGTACACCACAACGCAGAAACATGTTACCAAAGACTTCAGGGAAACTTTCTCTAAAACAGAGCTGGTGCAGATTTGTCTCCTTCCTCCCTTCTTTTCAAATTCACTCATTATTTCAGTTCAGAGATGAATTAACATTATAATTGTTTAAAAAATTTTTGAATTTGGCTCAAGAGGAATTACAGATGTTTTCATTTCAAACTTATGCTCTCTGTCTCTGAATTGCATTTAAACTTTCACCTTAAACACTGACAAAAGAATATGAAAATCAGCTATATCTAATATAATAAATTCAGAATTCAATATAGCCAGTTCCCATAATGCTGTGTTGATTCTTCGGAAAGATAGTGAGGCAATTTTTTTTCAATGAACTAAGCTTGTTAACGTTAAATAAAAAAAACCCAAACAACCCAAGATTAGTTGAAACTATAGTTAGAGAATAAAACTATCTATATGAGAATGTATTTTACAATTATTTGAAGAAAAATTGAGTCTTTGCTATTCAAAGTTGGTCAGATTGACCAGATAAAAATGAGTGTCTTTGGAAAAACTTCTTGATTATCCTGTTAAGAACCTGCTAAAGATCCTAAGACTTTGCATAGATGGCATAAAAGTATTTTGATACCTATCTCCCACTAAGTGCCTACAAACTCCCCTTAATACAGATCCTGAGAAAATATTTTGTGTTGGCATGCACAGAACTATTTAATAAAACAGAAGCAGACACATCTGATTGCAAGTAACACCCACAGGCAGCAGTTAGAAGTCTAACTACATTTGTGGATATGCACGTAGGCGACTGCTGGGAATATAAAATACCAATCAAATAAGGAATTTTATGTTTTAAAGTTTCTTATTTTAGGCAAAAATACTTTGATTTGGAGAACTGATAGTGAAAAGTTGACACTTCCTAGTTATCTTTGAGCTAATTGTTAATCTGAGCATAACGTTATTCCTTTTCTACAGTGCATGGTTTGCCTATACTTTCCCATAAATTGCATATTAAACCTCAGTTTTCTGTTCTGTGGGTGTCTCCCAATATTTCAGATTTTGACCTTTCATAGTTTGCAATATAGTAATGCTTTCTCTCATCTGTTTATTTGCCTATGAAAAAGTATCAAACCAGTTAGATCTCAGTAAACTATGTTAGGGAGTTGTTCCAACATCTCCCCTAGTCATCACAAAATTCCTAAAATAATATGTATGAGCATTCTGCAAAATAAACCTCAACATAATATTTCATGCATTTTTAAGTCAAAATCTGAACGTGAACTTTTCATTCATGTGCTCCGAATATATTGATGTATAATGCACTCAGTTCTGGACTTTGGATTCATGTGTGTAGCACTCATCCTATATAGTAAAAAAAGAAACAAACCAAAACCAAGTAGTAAACAAACCTCACTACTTATACTTCTATACTTATTCAACTAAAGATGGTGCATTTACATCTGTAGTTGATAGAATAAATATTCCTTTTTGTGTTCCTTGACAAAAGCCATGAATTATTAATTTCTGCCATTGTATTCACTGAACAACCGTAATTGCAAGTAAATGCTGAAGTTAATGAAAAAATTAAGGAAAAAGGTTTCTTTATAAGAATTAATGAAACATTTCCACAAAACCTTTTCATATACCAATAATGTCTCATAATTCTTTATGAAGCTGCCCCTCCATCTTCAAAGCTCAATAATTATAAAAAATGAACACTCACCTATGAAAGGTTTTGGGTGCAATTTAAAATCTGAACAGTGGTTCAGACAAGCACTTGGGAACATTTTTCATTAAACATGAATAGTTCATTGACGTCACTTTCACCTTCATCTCAATCTTTAACCTTTTATCAACAGACTGGCATAAACTAGTGCTTGGGTAGGTAATTGTTTCCCTTTAGGTCTGGGGTGTGAGGGATGTTTTTTGCTTGTTTGGGGGGTTGTCTTTTTTTTTTTTTTAATTATTTTTTAAATTTTTATTTTAATTGCTGAAACTGCTGCTAAGATTTTACTCTAGACTGTAAGAAGGATGAAGAGTCCTTTTTCCCTGACAGTCAGCAATGTACATGAAAGCTTCAGAAAAACATACAGCAGCCCATCCTTGACAGCCTTCTGACCTCAGAGGCTGTAATCATGGCCAATGTGAAAAACTGAAATACTTGAATACTTGAAAATTTTAACCAAAATAGCCAGTCTATTAGAACTCCTTGTCATAGTCCACCACCAGGAAGAATCATCTTCCCTCTTTTCAAAGTTTTTGTCTCTGTAGAACAGTTGAAGCATTCAGACAAGCTGATCTGCTCTGCCAAGGCACCTTTGTGAAATGCAATAAATATTACTTTGAATAAAACTGACATGTTATTTGGGAAGTTTTTATTCTATATATTCTAGGATATGCTGTAAATGACAATCAATGAGCATGCCACTTTTCTTCCAGATGACTATTGGTCAGAGATGAAGAGAGCCACAGAACTGTAAACAGTGCCCTCATTTTAGTTTACGATTCTGTGGTTTGTCTTTTAGGACCTTTTTTGGTCCTTTTTTGGTTGATGTGATGTAATCACATCAACTCCCATTACCAAATAAGGAGAACTGCCTCGTACTTTCATAGTTATTTCAGAATGAATACTCTACAAAATATTACTAAATTGCTTTGAGAAATGTGTGTCGTAAAAGGCAACTTTCCTAAAAGTCCCATGTCTAAACCAAGTTTAACCCATCACTGACAAATGGAACAGCTTTATTCAAGAATACTTATCCACTACCCTCAGAGATAGGATATATGTATCCTTCTAAAATACACATCAACAATTTGTTGTTACTTGAATCATGGGGAAGACATCACACATTAAATTACTACCGATAAAAATATGCTTTTTGCTGTTCAATAAAAAAATGCTCCACTCTTTTCTAGACTATCATTTTACTTTAGTATGCTTTAATTCAAATATAGAATACAGCTTCTATATTAGTGAGAGGGAATGTGTAGTTTCTCATGTCTACACAGCTGTATATATATTCAGCTGTCTGTAGATCTGAACTCACTCTTTAGAACACTAAATCTATAGAACTACTGAATCACAGAATCGTTTGTGTTGGGAGACCTTTGAGATCATCAAGTCCAACTGTAAATATGAAATTATTTGGTTGTAAAAATCAAACTTCAATTTCATTAGTCTATCAGTTTGAACCAGAAAGACCAGTGGAGAGGACACGCAGGATGAAACTGTTCTCTGTGGTTTTGTTTCCAAGTCATACTCAATCTTTGCTCTGGTTTATGCAGAAGACTGGTTAACAGTGATGCTAGCTAATGCTGGTTTAAAGCCAGCAGCCTCTCTCCAGACACCCCCCCAGAGCAGCAGTGCCTGAAGGCTACATTTCATTAGGCCAGCAAAGAGGAGTCACAAATCGCTCCGTGTGAAAGAAAATATTTTTATACATTTCCAACGGAAAGGGTTGTAGAAGGGATGCTTCCTGGCTCTTGCATAGGTAAGATGTTGATACAGAATTCCACCTAAGCAGAGATGTAAGGCTTTGGCAACAGCAACAATGAATTTTATATGCAGTAAGCTATCTTACTCAGAAAGGTAACTGGTATAAATGTTTTCCTACGTGCCTGTCTCTAAGACGACAAAGATTACTTTTCAAGAAGAGCTATCAGGGCAACAAGGTATCTCTCCTTAGATGTTATAATTAATATTAGCCCTTGATAGAGGCATAAAATATAGAACTTCTAGTAACACTGACAGAAGTGACATTTGCCCGTCATCACAATGAGTTTGAGCATGTTTAATTTCATAAAGCAAGCACTATAAAAATTTCAACTATAAGTCAGGTTTAATGTGTTTCTCTTCCAGCTTCCCGCTTACCTAATCATGCGGTTTACATTTGGTTATCGATAATCGTAACCATGCAAATGGTCTTAATCCATCCCTGTATTACCCAACCAAACGCACATTGAGAAGGAGAGCTCCTAACTGCTAAATATTAAAAAAACCTATTTATTGTCCCTGTCCTCTCACTTCTACATTCCTTACAGGTCTGGATAGAAACACTGAATAATTCATTAGCATTTTTCTGATTTTCAGAATTTAGAAGGAATGAACATAGAATAATAGTGGTAGTGAACAAGTACCAGTTCTTCAGGATTCCAATGAAGTACTTGGCCAGGAATTATTGGCAGAAAGAACCCTCATCCTCAGCAAACTTCACCCTCTATAATGAGCATGATGTTTATGGTCTGGGATAGACGTGTAGCCAACTCAAGTCAGCTGCCCTTGGCTGACTCCAAACTGCTAAGGGCCTGCAAACCATGGCTGGCCCATGAAAAATATCTGAAATTATATGTTAGATTTTTGAGTTTCACAAGGACTAGTTCAAAAAATGGAAAATTCCTACCCAAAGCTTTTTTCCTTCCTGATCCCTCTTGACTTCTGCACACTTTTGGCAGTTGCTGAACAGGACTTTCCAAAATATTCTGAAAAGGGTGCAATCTTCATACCTGCATCCTGTCTACAAAAAAAAAAAGCTATCATGAATGCTAGAATTTAAAAGGCTTTAGCAAGACAGGTAAGCTTGTTTGCTTGCCTGCTTAGAAAAACTACAGTTCTGATTAGAAAGTCTAACCTGAAAGTCACTTAAGCATCTGTTATAAAACCCAAGCACCTAATACATTCTGTACAGAAACAAGAAATTCTTCACCTAAGAGCAGATTCCAACCAAAGTAAATATTTGCTTAAAAAATTCTATAGCTTTTATAATACTGTTTGCATGAATACAAATTATTAAACTAATCAAGTTGAAAGTTTATGTTGTATTTACACGTCATCAACAGGCATCACTGCTTGCTATTATAATTCAAGGACAGTCAATGCTATACTATTGTCATTAATAAAAAATTAGTCAATAGGCACAAACTTAATATAAGCCTAATTATGAGTGTCTCTTTGCATGAAACTAAAGATATTGAAAATGTTGACATCGGAGATGTGCCCTTGAACCAAAAGCCAAGTATACGTCAATAATCTATTATGATTTTCATTTTGCAGAAGTTGTGCCATTATTTCAAAAGGTCCCAAAAATCAATTTGGCATTTAGTATATCTGTGTAATAATGACATCCTAATTAAAAATCCCAATCTGACTAGCACAAAGGATAATGTTTAATCTCTAATCAATGAGCAATGAGAGAAGAAGTTATAGGTGCAATAACCTTTCTTAATGAGGTTTACTATTTTTTCACAGATTACATATTCCTTCATATTTCTGATAACCGCTTCGACACTCTGAAAAGATAGGCATACAAATACTGTCCAACTAAAATCAGTAAATACAATTACAAGCTCTTTAGACAAAAATAATGAAGAAGAAAAAAAGGTATGTTTGTCTTTTTACAGATTAAGCTGCTGTTAGTATATAGGTAATTTACTGGTAATTTTTTAACAGACAGGATCTCCAAATTGACAAGCCACCCCACAGTTAATGTGGTTACTTACACATCCCTGTGTCCCTGTCTAGCTATTTATAGAATGAAATGCATATGAGATTCTTTCCATTTATCAGTAAAGGTGGAATTATATTTGATAATTATTTATTAATTAAATAATATTTTCATGTTGCAAGTACCCTTATTAAGATTGCAGATTCTGAATAGCCACCAAAAAATAAATACCGCATGAAATAACTCACATGGCAATGAATACTTTTCCTTACAGGTGTTCCTCAGTGCATGGGATAGCTGCTCAATTACCTGTGTGTCAAATGATTATCCGAGAGCTCAATTTCATCCCCATTACCCTTCCCCCACCTCACATTTCAGTTATATATGCTACTGAAGTGTTAACACATCTTTGAACCTGCTATTTCTCCAGTTAATTTCCCACTAAGAAGTGCTGGAGTAACAGATGTCGTAATTATTCAATTATTACGCTCACTTTACATTCATTCTTTCAAAGCTTTGTATAAGCTGGGTTCACTGGACATGAATTTCAGGAGTAGTGCAACCTTATACTTCACAGCCTGCTGTAGTCCTCCTCGAGTGTGAGTAAATGAAGTCTAATATATGAGACTACTTCAAAGACCTGTCAATGCTTTGTCTTACAAAGGCTCAGATTAGTTCAAACAGAAAATTTAAGTATATGGCCATATTTTCTATTCTGTGGCTTTCTGTATCATGCATTATCTTTTTTTCTTTTTTTTTTAATAAAAAACAACAGGAACAAAAAACCTCGCCAAAAATGAGTTTCATGGTAACGTGTTTTGAATGTTATTAACAAATTTTATTAGCAGGTTGCTTAGGGGCTCGTAGAATTGTCCATAGAAGCTGAAAGATCTTTCATGATAATCTTTCCATGCAAGTGAAACAACAAGAAATTGTCCCCAATAGTTTAAAAACAGATCTGTGCCACTGAACACACAAGTAAAATGGTAACACCGTTAATGAGAGCTCACAGAACCCTGCAACGGAGAATAGAGACTTCCATGGTATAACCCCATAAGGACTGCAGCATGACTTCTCACTAGGATTGCATGGAGATACACGTGGAGATAGAAGAAAGAAGAAGAATAAAAGGTAACTGGTTGGCACAAGACATTTTCTGTATCAAACACTGAGAAAGATATAATGTTTATAGATCTCTGAGAACTTTGGGAGAAAAATAAAAACATGCTTAATGCAACATACAGTGTGTCTATACAATAATCCTTTCAATCAAAACAAACAAAAAACTCAATTTGCAATAACGCATGTCTGAAATTCAATGTAGCACTGATCTGCGTATTTAATTTTCTACTTTAAATGCACACTAGATCCCTGACCCTATCCTCAAAGTCACTGCAAATCTTAGACATTTAAGGATTTTCATTAATGTTCCAAGATGTGGCAGGCCATATCTAGTAAGCAACAGGAATAAGATCCGTGCTATAGAAAAGAAAAGCAACATTAGTCCCCAGACTGCAGATGCAAAAAAGATGCCAAATAGACCAAAAGCTCCTAGTTGAGGTTTGGAAAACATCTTCTCCCTCCTTCCTTCCCCTCTACCAATCTGGGACACTCGAACTATTCTCAATATGTGCATACATATGAATTGGGTCTTGTTCTTATTTTCTAAAATACTGATTAACTTCTATATGCAAGAAGCTTTTATGCTTCAGAAATGACTATTTTTATATGCTATACCCTCAGGGTGTAGTACAGTATAATCTATACTTATGTGCTTTTTCATGTAATGTGCTTGTAGCCAAAATGTGAAAGCAGCTATGAGAAAATTAAATAGAACAAGAGCTGCCATGTGCTCCACAATTAAAGGAAACACTAAGTAGCAGCAATGGGAATTAAACAGGACACTGTGTTATGCCAAATACCAAATGTGAAACCAAAATATCTGCCAAGCCTCCCCTATTTGTTACAATTTTTCCATATTTAGGTAAATTCATGTAATTATGTACCCTGCAGTGGTAATGGGACTGTTCTTTAGTCCTTTTGCAGCATATGCTGTTGGCACAAATATCCTCTTTGAGGGGAAAAAACCCAACTTGGCCAAGATTACATATGTTGATTTTATATTGGCATCCTGACTGTGCCTAACAGCTGGTCTTAAATGTAATGAAACTGTGTTGGATTTATTCAGTTAAACAACTTTGCAGACTCTTTAAAGCATATGTCTTTCTTATAGCTCCCTGTGTTTTTGAATCTGCTTTGATCAGAGCACCAACAGTTGCACTACTTTTCTTAACATTTGAAATGTATCTGTGAGCCAAATAAGTATATTTAAGATTTTCTTCTTCTACTCTATGACCCCAGTTTTAAAGCACAGTGATCACACCCACAAATCTCTCACGACTTTTTCATATATGTGCTTAAGCAAGGGTGTGAAATGAGAATGTTCCTGCCTGGCATTTTTTCCACAATCACTAATGTGTTCAAAACTCTTTTGTGTGTGTGTGTGTGTAAGACACTGTGGAAGAAGCTTTTTTTTGATAGCTGCATACTGGGTGATTTCGTTGGAAGTACTGCAACATGTATGTGAAATATTTTCCATGACAGAGGGAATACAGATGCAGGATTCCAGTTATATTCCAAAGATTAGTCAGGACACCTCCAGCAAAGAAACCTATCATTACATGTCTCCCAGTTCAAGGCAATTGTTGATATACTCAAATGCTGAAATAAGCTCAATATTTCTGAGCATTTTTAGAAGTCCCTTGAAGGCAGTAGCAGCTATTGAAATTAAAGACAGATTCTAAATTGCTGTCTCAATCACAAGCAACTACATCCTGCAAACACATGAGTGTGTCAGGAAAGCAGTAGAACATCATGAGGCAGAGTTTAAATACACTAAGAGCACATGAACTGTAGCATCATTATTGTGAATAATTCGTAAAATAACAATTTTTAAAAGACTGTTAGTATACATTGTCATCTATAAACAAAAAAATTCAAATGACAAGTTCTAAATGCAGAAAAACTATACTCAAGAACACAGCAATATCTGTATCTCAATCTAAAATAAGTTATTGAAGCAGCAATAAAAGGAGGTAGTGCTAGATCCCATTTTAGGGATAGGAATCTCCCTTTTCGAAAGCTGCTAATGCTCTAGTTATCTACCAACTACCTTATTTGTACACCCAGCATAAGATTTCAGGTCTTTTAAAGGGATATCACTGCTCAACTAAAACAGACGGAGAAGTTTGCTAAGGCTTCTCAAGGGAATTGTCATTGTAGAGGTGTGCCTCCGATACATAAATAGGAAAGCCTCACATTTCCAAGGAAAGTCTCCTGAGAAGCTTGCTCTCCCACATAATGCAGACCATTTTTTTGAAACGCTGATCTTCATGATAGGTCCTGACAAGTTTGTTATACCTTGTTGGATTCCTCTAATAATTCAGCCAACACTGGTACTCAATCTCATACTCTAGACTCCTGAACAAATTAAGGGAAGAAAGGAGTTTAACAGTATTATACAAGTATTTATTTTCCTCAAACAAGTGACATTAAAGCGTATTAACCATCTCTGCTCATCACCACTCCATAAAAGGAACACTGAGCTGGTCCAAAGACTGAGACAGCCTAGATTCAGCTCTGACAGAACATCTGAAACACTGGTGTCTTTAACCTGAGTAACAAAACCATCATGTTTTCACAGGTGAACTGTTAACTGTCTGCAAAAGGACTACTCAAGGTAGAAGGTAACAGCATATCAGAACCTAGTCATATCAAGTATCCTAGCTATCTAAAACCAGATAAATAAAACAAGTTTTTAAAAAGTATATAAATACAGCCCTGGACCACCTGTCTATATTTTGTAGAACAGGAAAAAAAATGAGATTCTGAAAGACTCTGTTGCTTAAGCAATCAGTAGAAAGTCTTACTCAGTCCCCAATTCATTAAAATAATTGAAAGTTAGTAGTAGTTTATATTGTGTAGCTTTCCTCCACTGTTTAGATGCTGGAGTTCAGTTACTTATAGAATTTCTGCTAAAGATAATCAGTATAGCTGAAGATTTAACTTTGCCCAGCCAGAGTCCTGCAAACACTAAGACACCCTAACTGTTCGCATTACAGGGAAAAGCATCAATTCTTGGTATATTCTGATCAGTAGCCAACTTTTAAATATGAAAAAAATAAAACAACAAAATCAGACCTCAATCTTCAGTTACAACTCTTAATGCAGCAAATTCTCTTAGTGACATTTTGAAGAGCCTTTAAGTGCATGTTGACCATTCTTCCAAAATTTAGGCTAATACAAACTGCATTTCCAAATGCAAACACAACCAAAGTGACTGACAAGTTTTGAAAACCTTAACCACCTGTGTCAGTTCAGCAAGCTTAGAATTTTTTGCAGTTTTCAGCTGCGCTTGTATTTAAATCCCTTCCTTTTTGACAGTTTGTCTTAATACTTTCTTAAGTGTTCACAAAACTTATGCAAGCATGTTCAAAGAAGCAATATATAGTTTTGTGTCTTAAGAATTTTGTAGGAATCAGAAAATATACAGGTATAAAGTGACTGTAACATCCTTAACATCATATTATCTTTCTTTATTGTAAGCAGTGACAAAACAGCTTAAGGTAGTCCTGCTGTATATCCTAGCAGTGCTTAGAGTGGCTGCACCAGAAGTGCGACCGTCAAACCTTGTGAGTCAGTTAAATCCCCATACTTGGATAACAAGGTAGCACCCTATTCCACCAGTCTTACTAATGAGGTAAATTGTTTTGTGTATTGATTTTAATTAGTTCACTTGTGGAAAAAAGTCCTACAGAGCATGATTAAGGGCAGCAATATAGCCCTGGGTAAGGACCAGTCCTACTTTAAAGTCTAACATAATACACAAATTGTCAGTATCATAAAATCTAATTTCATGTACATATATGAATGTATGTTTTACTAGCAGATTTTTTTTTGCTTCAATTTCAATGGTCTGCTTGAAAGTCTAAAAGACTACACTGAATGTATTATACTGAATCCTAGGGGAAAAAAAGATGCTAAATATTATAGGGAAGATCACTGAAATACTACTTGGAGACCGGAACACAGTGACAAAGAAATTCACAGAAGTATTTACCACAGAAGTTTGTAAGATTGCCTGTAGCTGGAAGGACATTGTACAGATATTCTTCTAAGCTGCATTTAATAGGGTATGATAGTTGTAACTATGTAAATTACTAAAAGGACATATCACCAGAGATTAGTTCTGTACATTAATGACTAAGCATTTCTAGAGTACCTAGCACCTAAAATAGATGTACACTTAGGCAGTAACAGTTATTTTGCTTGAGAAATAACAAGTACTTTTAATGACTCAAGTAATTCTGACTTTTTAGTTCTCAGATGAGTAATTTCTTAATTCTGTTCTACAAGGATCTAATCATTCAACCTTGTAGGTGCACTTCAAAAGCTTTACGAATCTTACACTTGATTTCTGGGAAGTATTTTCTCGTTAACGTCTAACATATGTACCCTGTAGGCACGATTCACACAAGTCTCTGGAATTCTAAGGAAATGATGATCAGTCACGGAAATGTGTAAAGATTCAAGAACTCTGGCAATTTTCACTTCAAATGCTGTCAGTGAGTTACTATTATATCACCGTATCACTGAAAAAAATGCTATGTTCTGTGCAGCTATGAGAAAAGTTACACATTTAATGAACTCTACCACCTGAAGGTGTATTTCCTCGAAGTTGATAACTGAATCTGTTACATTCAGATAAATGCTAATTATAGGTAAGAGACGCTCAGTGTGTCCCATACAAAGGTTATACCTTGATGGAGGAAGCCGGGTGGAGAAGGGAACAGCTAGCCAATCAGCAGACAAAGCGTGTGCCTCAATGTCCCTAGTCCTAATCTATCACAGAAACTGTGCTCCAACAATAGTCTAAATGTCAAAAATATATTTTTGTTTAATACCACCCTCAGAAAGGCCAACTTGCGCATTTAATAATAATACATACATTTAAGTAATCGATTGGTTGTTTTTAAAAAATTGAAAACTATGCCTTGAATCACTAAAGAGCCGGTAAAAATTAAAAGTAATGAGCTCATTTCAATAAAAATTTATGAGACTGGTTTCATGCTGACAAAATGGGTCCTGCAGGCAGTATCCCTCCACCTGCCTGCCAGGAAAAGAAAAATCTCCTATTTCAAAATATTTTAAAGTTTTTTAATGACGTATTAAAAAAATAACTACAACTGTATAGGTAGACTGAAAGGATTCTCTGTGTATTTGAGATCACCATTAAGTCCTTTAGAGTACCACAGTATTTTCTGAAGAAACCACAAATAATATTTGTCCTCAGGAATTACAGATGGAAAATTCTCTTGAGGATGTATTAATACTATGCATAATGTGCATAATATGCATAATGAGTGATGTCACAATATCAACTGAATGCTCCCAAATAATTTTTATTAAACCATCATTTAAGTGCATTGTAAGATGCAAGAATAAAGTACAAAGAAACTAAGACAAAGAATCCAACTCACATGGACCAAAGTATGACTACTTGCTCATTTTCCTTATGACTGCACAAAGACAGTCTTAAAATGAAGAACTGGGGCAGCCTGAGCTGTGATAAAGGACTATCGTATTCAAAAATATTATGCACCGTTACATGCAAAATATTTAATTCACATGCAGACAATTATCTAAGAATGTAAGAAACAAAATCAAGCAATAAACCAGACAAAAACAAAGGAGTCACTTTAAAAGTGTGCTCTTGGAGGTACCTACCAGTGGTGGAGGTATCCACCAGTAATATACACTGGTGGAGATATCCACCAGTAATCCAACTATTAATTCTAACTACTTTCCAAACAACACAAATGTCTGTTTACATATTGTAATGGTATGCATTACATAGAAAAGAAAACAAAAACACTCTTAATAAGATGTTTGTAACCATTCCATTAGCTTGAAATGGAATATAAGACACTGAAAATTTTAAATATAAAACTACTATGACTCAGTTTTAGGTTTAACTACTATTTAATATACAATCCACTGTGCAAATGATTGTACAAGAAGTGGCCTGAACTCAGCAACCCTAATATCCGCATTCATTTACACATGAAAGCTACGGTAAAAGTACAAATCTATGTTTTGACTATATAGTGTGACAAACAGCCAGTATATAGCAGGAATTAGGTACCCTTGATAATGAAACTCTGTGTGTGTCAAGATACCATTAAGCAGTTCTTAAACAGTTCAAGTAGGCAGAAAAAGAGAGAAGTTTGGGGTGGACTTCTTCATAGCAATGGCCCACAAGGGGACAAGATAACTTCTGTCCCCTGGATAAACTGCAGACACAAGAGATGAGCACAGAGGAAGACAAGTCTGCAAAGCTGAAACATTCTTAGTGAAGGAACTTGGAGGCAGCTTTAGGTAGCCAGCTGTATTGAAGAAGCTGTTTTTAGCATGGCTCTGACCTATACTGCCACTTCCCACAACTTTTCTATGTCAGAACAAGAAACCCAAAGGAATTTCCTCCCCTAACCATGAATAAAAGTTTGCAACTAAAATGTTTGTAGAAGGCATCAAAAGAAACCTTCAGAAACTTAAAAATATTCTCTTACAATGTTGCTTGATTTTTAAACTGGCTTTATATTTCCACCACCACTGGAGCAGGTGCCAATGCTAAACTTGTGAAGGGATGTTTCACGATTGTAGCTATCGTGCGAGAAAGTTAAAATATTTATAGAGCTTTTGAAAAAAAAAGTAAAGCATTTCAGCCGTTCTCTAAAATACACACTCTCTTGAGTGAAAATGTTTATGTGATATGAAAATATGGAAGTGTTTATGTACAATACATGCAAAATATTTTTACAATAACAAAAGAATAGTCAATTTTCAAGTTACTTACTTGAAAATGGGCAATACAAGAATAATCATGATTGTGAAGGAATCCATTCACAAAGTTGTGGGTGTTCTGGACTACACTGTTACTAAGGAAAGTTATTAAAAAAGAAAGAGGTTAAGGCACCTGATAAGCCATCTCCATTTCCAAGAATTACTGTAGGCATGAATATAAAAGGAAAACATGCTAATATTTAGAAAACTGATGGATATTGAATATCCTTTAAAACTTGCACTGTAAATCTCAGAAGGACATCGAAAAATAAGTGCTACTTTAAAAGGTATTAAAAAAAAAATCAGAAGCATAACATGAACTGCAGTAGGGTAGGCAGAATTTATGTCTTGCAAAAGTAGTATGTGTATTTTTAAAGTGCCTGCTGTAAAATCTTGGAATTTTAGACATCTTCACATTACAACCATGCTACCGATAAACCCAAAAGCTGTTCTCAAAGCAATGTGCACATTAGGAATATTACATTTTTCATTACATTTCCCAGATTCTTTTTTCTATAGAGTTTTGATTTCTTCTAAATTCAGAATCAGGCTTTCAAAGTACAGAATGTTACAAGCTGATTAATGGAACTCATGTTCACTTACATCTTCACAGGAGGAACTGGAGTAAAAGATGGTGTAAAACAACTGAGAGGTAATATGGAATTAAGGTTTTTGTTTTGGGATTTTTTTTGGTGTCTGAAAACATGCCTATAAGTTAACTTCTTAGTCTTCTGTGAGATAAAGTAGGTATTTGAACAGATTTGAACACAATATATATTAAAATATATACTCACATACAGAAGAGTTATTACAGAAAAAGCAGAGATATATTGTCATCTCAAGAAAAATAAAACTTGATCTACTCCACTACCAAATTAATTTTTTTTTAGTGAAGTGGGTCTTTTAGTATTACACTGTTTTTCTTCTTTGTACTGTTGTTGACACTCTCAGAACCATCTTCAAAGCACCGTACTCTTTTGTGTGGTGTAAAACCAGTATGCTTCCAATTTTGCCATCAATCATCTTTAATAGCATATGCTATTAATGTAATTTTGTTATTGAAGATTCCTAAATCTATTCAGTGGTTTGCACAAGACAATTATGTTTTTTGTTACATGCATGCAGGCAATCAGATTGTGTCTTTTAAAATTAGAGCAATTAAACATGGTCATTATAAATGGTAGATTATTAAAAAAAAATCATGAAGTGGTGTCAATATGACATTCTTTGATATAAAATAAAATGGTAAGAGAATGGAGAGATGCATTTTAATTATTTAATTTCAAAAGTGTACTCAAAAAATCTGCTCTATGAAAGGTTGCTGATGTTGGGAAATGTTTTCCACAGCTTTTACAGTGGTATGGATGGTTTTACAGATACTTCCTAACATTGTGAAAATCCACTGGAAACTCTTCCCAAAACAAAAATGTCCTTTATACGTTATCCAGAAAAATAGTTAGGAAATATAGTCACTTTACCATTATAAGTGTGGGGTTTCGTTTGTTTGTTGGTAACTATGCTAAAATGCCCAAAAAACCAGCACTGGTACAGTTTAGTCAGCGTTGAACAAATTTCTGCATCTTTGTATACCAATGAAAATTCAACAAATGATGCATATTTTTGCCGTAGTAAGTAAAATAGCTACATTATTTTGACAGACCACTTCTTTCTCCATCTTCCTCCTCCTTGCTGTAACTGGTTACTCCCTGTCTACCTCTGCAATACCAAAACCACTTGTTCAGGAACTTAAGTATATGCATAATGCATACAAAGTCCACAGTCTGATAGTTTTTAATGCCCAGATGCTAAAGAATTACAATAAATCATCTACAAATTCTGACATTGCACAAATATCCTCTATCACTGGAAAGACCTGCTAAACCTTCTTAAAATACGCTTCAGAATGTTGGAGTCTTCTTTTCTGGAGACTTTCAAAACCCTCCTGGGTGCGACCCTGTGCAACCTGCTCTAGGTGAACCTGCTTAAGCAGAGGGGTTGGACTAGGTGATCTCTGGAGGTCCCTTCCAACCCTTACCATTCTGTGATTCTGTGAACATCAAGTATAGCACTTCACTCTCCCAGTCCAAAATGTATGGCTGTATCCTGTAGACACTCAGGTAGAGCTTAAGGGAAGTTATTTGTAAACGTAAGGCTTTCTTACTCATTACTCTGCCTTCCAGAGGGCAGAAAGCAAGTGGAGTGAAAAACAGTTGTTTGTAACCTCTAGCTGAATTCAACACGCAGACATCAGCCTGCCATAATTGGAGTCTGAGATTCTCTTCTTTACACCTTTGGCTTTCAGGGAGGAATGTTTTCTGCAGGAAGTCTACATTACATACTTGAATAATAGTGCCAACAGTTTTACTTCAGAACTGTTGGATGTACCTCAAGAAGTTTCCTACCAAATAAAGGTTTATGTCTAGAATTATACTAAGAAAACAATGAAAAGATAAATTTTCAAGTGTGATGTTATTTACCTTGCTACTGGATATGACTAAGACACAGCTCTTTATTCTGAAGTAAGTGCTAGCTCTAATTACTACAAACATTAGTTAAGAGTAATAAAGATTGCCCTACATGTTCTTTTTTGAACTTCAGTATGGCTGATAAGCACCATCTGCCAGGGGTTGATATAAGCATTTTCCTTCTCTCATCTTTATTTCCACCTCTCACCTCCCACCCCTCTCAGTATCTCTCAGTTCTACCCCTGATGCTTGAACCATAACACTACCATCAAGACAAGCAAGGCTAAAAGGTACCATTACAAAAACACCACTAGTGGCAAATATTATTGCCTTTACTTTCATTGTACCCATTTTTAAACTTCAGATATTGACAGAGCTGTTGTTCAGATGTAGTACAGAATTCCTCCAAGACTGATCTATTTCTCTGTTTCTCAAGTCTGCTTTATGTTCAGCAAAAAACAAAGCCACCTACAGAACAGAAGCTAGAATAGGCAAATTACATATAAAAGTAGACCCTGAGAAGGAGTTGATCAAAGAATCCGTTTTTAGGAATGCGTACCTCAAATATAGCCATGCTGGAGAGCATACAGACATAGCTATAATACTCTAATACCATACATTTTCCTGAACTCACTATGATTTATCGCCTCATCTTTCTGTGCCATTTCATTGAGACAACTTCTTGTGGGGAGCGAAATAAACAACTAATATAGCTTTAACAATAGCTTAAAAAGAAAAACCCTAAAATAACCATTTTGCAAAGCAATGAAATGTGAAACTTGCATCCTCTTGTGAAAGAGCTAAGCATGTATTGTATCTGAGGCCAGCAGAACGGTTTCTTTAAGGAAAGCAGGTAAGCAGCAGAACAGGAGTTCAGTGAAAGGACAGAAAGAAACCTGCTCTGGGAAAATGGTGAACTTTACAGCAGCTTCAAGTGTAAAAAGGAGTATTTGAGGATTCTCAACCATGTGGAGTACACAGAGTAGCTTCAGATGGCATAAATTATATGGATAAGCAACAGTACAAGAATTAAATGTGGTATATCAAAAAGGGTGAGAAGAAATATCCCTTTCCTTCCAAGTAACTCTCTGCACTTTGAGATCATTAATTCTCTAGACATAGTTGTGAATGTATTCTGGTACATTTTGGTAAGTAATGTTTAATCCATTTTATAGATGGATGATGTCAACTATACCCGACCTTATTAGCAGCAAGCCTAACGCAGACTTGTATCTACCTGTCACTGTAGATCCCCAGTCCTATTTTCAGAACAAAATTTATCAGAGGAAAATATTCAGTACAATTAGCTTTTTTTCTGCATTGCTTAATTTGAGATATCAAGCAAGTGAAACAAACAAAAAAAGGAATCTATCACCTATATTAATGGATGTTTCAGATCAATTTAACCTGAACTAATATATTTTCTTAATGACAAATCAATGTCAAAAATAATGAAAGAACTTAAGATTCTGTGTGCTTTCCTAAAGTCTTTGCTGTTAAACAGGGTTGTGCAGCCTGCCAGTCTTGCATTATTTATTGGCTGTGAATATTATTAGATCCTGTTGTGGTTTACAATACAGAATAGATACAATTATTTCTTCTACATTCTTTCAAGAGTTACACATTTGAAGAGGGGAAAAAATAGTCTTTACATCAACTAAATATAATGAAGAACTTTAAAAAAAAAGCTAGAAATAAACTGTAAATGAATATACTACCAGCTTAATTTTCTGTTATTGGTACAGTTTCACAGGTATGTCTATATTTTCTCCAGATGATTTTTCTCTTGAGCTCCAGACTAGATGCTGATGTCAAGAATTCATCAAAATAATTCACATTATAGATTATTTTACAGCAATTTTAAAATAAAGAAAATTTCAAATGCATAAAAACTTAGCGTGAAGTATTACAGCGGAATCTATAGGCAAGAACTCACATGCACTTAGCACTGTACCAACAAGCAAAGAAAAAAGTTTCCCTTGTTATGAGGCTTTTAAACTTCATGACAATAAACTTATTTTCCAGTGCCACTAGGTAAAATGAGTCTTCCCTAATGTCTATCTACCATTTAATTTCCAACTGAGAGTGCACTTGTAACTGTCCCTCAACTTTACACACACACACACACACACACACACAAGCTTTAAACTTGCCTTTTTTTTTTTTAAACCAGTAGGAGGAAAGTCAGACTACCTATCAGCTAATATTTGGAGATTTTTGTGAGAAAAACACAAAGTAGGAAAAGAAGAATTAAGAGAAAGGACAAAAAAAGCTTATTGGTATCAAGTTTGCAACAAAGCTGAGCATCACCATTCTGTAATGAAGCCAAGGATGACAGTTCTACAAGAAACCACTGGAGGAGCAGAAGAACTTAAGGGGTCCTTCAAAGGGAAAAAATAATTTCTGTTGAACAGAGCAGTTATTGGTGTGTGAGGACAGTTAAACAGAAGTACAAGCAAACACATTGTTAAGGCTTTGAGCCAGAAAAATGACGCTTACAGCAGTATTTGAATGACCTGAAGTATGGAGAGTTCTGATTTACCAAGCACAGACAGGAGGTGGCTGGGGAGTCAACAGTTGCTATTATTAAAACCCATATGAAGGATTTACGTGCTTGTGAGCACTTTTGTGTATGTTTATGTATTTATAAAAAGGTATTTGGGGGAAAAAACCGAACCCCAATACCTGCAATAGAACCCAAAGGAATTTACCAGTCTACAGCGACATATAGTCAATATCAAAAAAAAAAAAAAAAATTACCACGGAAAATAATCAGATGTAAAATGACAAAACTGATCAGAGTGTTTAAGGAAGAGCAGGGCAGAAAGTAATGATGGAAAGATTTAAATCAATCAAAAGAATGCATTTAGAATAAACTGTTAACAGTGGAAAAACCTCACTGACGTTTTCAAAAACATGAGAATTACTAAAGTTACTTTTCCAGTCAATTGAGTTTTGACCATTTAAAAATATACTCACAATAATGTAAAAAAAACCCCAAACACCAATATGGTGTTTTAGCTTTCTGTGAATTCAGCATTTTATTTTTAATGTAGATTTAAATAATTAAAGTTTATCTACCCAGAAATACAGGAAACTTGAAAAACAAATAGAGGTTGACTGCAATGATACTCTACCCTGAACAGATTTGCAGTCTGCTAAAAGGCTGACATTCTAACAGAATAAATAAGGCTATGAGCAGAGCGTGGATGACTACAGGAATCTGCAAACTTTCAAGGCTGTTTTTGTTTGGTTTTTTTTAAATGCCTGTATAAAAATTGGGTCCTTAAGATAGAACATACAATTACAGAATTATCTTTGATGCCAAAACATGCCTGTACCTTGCAAAGCTGTAGTGCAAAGCAAAGATGAAAACACTGAGGTTTGGGTTTTTTTCTACTGGGTTTGAAGGGAGGCATTGCAAAAAGCAGTTTGTCCATCCACAAGGGGCTGTGCTAGGGTTACCAAGCTAATTTACCTTGTGACCTGAGCTAGATTTTTGAACCCATTCCTTCAAAGGTGAAGAACTAGGGTATTAAGCTTGATTCATTTAGAAGTGCCCTACCAAACATAATGAATGTTTTTAATAACATCTACAACTCTACTGGGAAAACAGTGTAAGAAAAGCCCAACTGCTCCTTTAATGTTTAAAACTTGATTAAATATTTACAGTAGCATAAGACTGAAAAATCAGAAAGCTCCTCCCTGAGTTGATTGCATCAAATCATGTTTATGGTAGCTTATGAAAACTAACAATTGTTACCATTATTAGAAACAAATAAAAAAAGCTAAATTCAGATATACAAAGTTTTGTAATCTTTATCATGTATTTGCAAGATTCTACCGACTTGTGAAGGAAAAAACAGAACTAGATATGCTTATGTTTACTAAAAACACTATTCTTATTTTAAAGACAGACATTTGAAAGAGAATATGTCTTTTTTCCCCCATTTCCCTTTATTTCTTCTGGACTACGAAGGCTTATTTTGGACATCTACCTACCAATCAGGAATTTTCTCTTTTGTTTCAGATTTTCAGACTTCTTTTATTTGTCCTTCAGATTGTAAGCCCCTTAGACAAAAATCTGATTTTCTCAGCTGCCTCCTTATAAATGGTCCATACAGTACATACAAAGCTTTCAAATAAATTCAGCTGCTAAATAAGCATTCAGGTGCTCACTCCGTATTAGCCTTAGGAAGAAAATTTTTTCATGGAAGTCCAGGGACCCAAGGACATAATTTTAGTTCTAGAAGAGTTCCTATAATGCAAAATGTAGACCAAACCATTAATAGTCCCAGTCAAGAGCAAAGTAAAAATGAGTTCATTATGCTTGAAGGAGTTTATAATCTCACTATGGAAGATAGAAGATAAAGAGAGGAAAGAGACAGAGGGGAAGTTATTTGACCAAAATCATACCATAATCCAGTGTCATTCTCTGCAAAGGATGCATCTATTTAAATAGCTGCTGAAGCTACAAAAACCTTAAAAACCCCAATCCTCTCAGGAATGGACCAGTGTTCTATAATAAATACCATGGTCAGCTCTTTGCAAATGAAATCACAGTACATGTTACAAAAGAATCTGAAGTGTAATCACTGTCGTTATAACAAAGCAATTTGATTCTATTTTTGAGAACAGCATCTGGTATCTCTGGGGAGTTAGATCTTTAAAATGGCTGCCTATAGTCACTTTTAACAATCTAATTGTTACCTTGAAGCAATTTGGAAGCCTGCACGTTCCCCAGTAGCTATACATCTATGTATGCCCAAAGGCCTATCTTAGTATTGACACAGTGAAGTAAGGACTGAAGGAATCCTGAGAACACAGAAAAGAGAAATCCCACATCTTCCATGCTCCAAGACACTCCTCAAGGAAGAGGCAGAGAAGCTGATGCTTCCTTCACCCTCCATATCAGCTGCTGGAAAACCACAAAGGTTTTCCTGTTGCCGGCCAAAAGTAGATGGAAGCTAGTATGCTTCTGTAAAATACAAATCAGCCAAACTAGTTCTTCCAGTGCTATTTATTAATAAGGAAATGAGACAAAAATATAATTTATTTCTCAACTGTATGCTTTACAAAACCAGAAGCGCACAATGTAATTGACTAACCAGAGCAAACCACCAAGACTATGAAATCAAGTCTCCTAAGCTACGTCAAGCTGTCATTTCGTTCAAGCTGCTAACTTCCTTGTGCCTCAAGCTTCCCAGATGTACAGTTTGGCAAAAATACATTTGCAATGAAAAACAGATGCTCTTTAAAAAACGTGAGGTCTCAAGGATAAATAAAGACTTTATATATACTATGCAAAAGATTGCTACGCCTCCTTTAAAGAATTAATTATGTTATTTTGGTCTAGCTTTAGAATTTGGGCACAAGTAGGAATTCCTATAAAGAAGCGTATCCTTGCTAGCCACCTTTCATTCATTCATACAAATACAAAGAGCATATGTATGGCCATGCAAAGCAAGCAAACTGCTTTTCATGGATTACACTACTTTGCTGTTGTTTTCAGCTTTATGTACTTGGTTACAAATTACCATCTGTACCATGTATGTTAATAGCTAGATGACAGTATTCATACATAGAGGCAAGCCCATTCCATCTGCCGTGCAGTTAGGCCACACATAACTCAGTCTCACCTTTAGACAAAACAACTGCTGTTTACTCAGACTGACAATGAAATCAAATGATTGATAGCACGGGCAGCTACCATCTAACATTCAACCAAATGTGCACTTAGCATTTAGGTGTCACCTGTTCCAGACATAAAACAAAACGGGCTTTTTTCACAGTAATTATTTGTAGAGAAAAGGTCTAACACTTCACCCACAGCTCAGCACAGAAGTGCCTTCAAGTAGCCACCAGAGAAAAGTTGCCCTCCAACCCTCACCCCCTTATTTGACGCAATACTTTTAGTTCTGTGCTTAGCAGGTATATGACGCTTCCAGAAAAACTTGCCTCTTGTGCACTGACAAAGTTAAAATATTCAGAAAATTACCTGAAAATGTTTTAAATTTATCAGAGTATTATAAACTCCCATTCGCAAACAATGCAGAGTCCAATATTGAAATAAACCTTATTTTCAAATAATTATGAAAGATCTGATATCGATATACACCAACTAGCACTCAACTCCTGGAATCAAATAAAGTCCCTCTAAGGTTTCAATGCATTCTTGGAAAGCAATCAAAGGCCTCTCTTCCCATAAGTTTGTTATTTATAGAAAAGCATTTGATTGTTGCATTGAAGTGTGCACTCTATGTGTAAAAAGGTGTTTATGGGTTTTAGTACAGTATAGTTAATACCCAAGCAATACCTAGCCCTTTTATAATAAAGAACCCTTACTGAGAGGATATATTTTGTACTTTTCATCAAGTGTACAGCATACAATTACATTTGCTGGTGGTCTATAATGTAAATCCCAGTTGAGTCAGCTTATAGCTTATAGATTTGTTGTTCTGCGTACAACAATTAAGAACAGTTACATTTTTGTACTCAACTGAAAGTAAAGAGTAGGATTTGAGAAAAATTTTCACACTTTATTTCAAATAATACTATGAAAACTTGCAGAAAAAATAAAATCAAAGCTACACTGCTTAGGAATTAATATATTATTTCTGTTGGTTATGGACTGATAATTACATATTGTCCCACAGACAAAGGAAATAAAAGATGCAAAGATCACACCTGTTCCCAAACATCCAGAATCCAAAATTTAGTATCAATTCACATTGATATTTTCCATACATGAATATAAAAAGGTATCCATTCATGTAGCATTCTAAACTTTAATGTTCCATTTACAGTTAGAAGGAAAATTAAAGTGCAAGCTTTCACAGCTTCACCTATTTCAACCCCAATGCATGATTTAAATATGTGCAATTTTTTGTGGGTGTTTGGGTTTGGTGCTTTGGGGGTTTTGTTTGTTTTGTTTTTCGTTTTTGTTTTCTTTTTTGTTCTGGTTTGAGTTTGGGTATTTTGGGGTGTTGAGGAGGGAGGCAGTTGGGTTTTGCTTGTTTTAAGAGTATGGCAGAAGAGAGAAAATAAAATTATTGAAGATCACAAAACTTGCAGTCCTGAGGAGCTTCCTTTCGATATTGCAATTCTGCACGGGTACAAACTGAGGCACAAGTTCTTAGAAGGTTCAATTGTTTTTAAAACACACATAAGCATAATCAGATAACTGAGTTGTGCACCAATGTCCTAAGAAAAATTAAATTCCAATGTGAACTACATCTTGCATAAATTGTTATGGCAAATCTTATTTGCAAAAATTAGGCACCTTTCACTTCACAGATTTCAATTCTGTTCATCATTATAGCCACAACTGATCAAAATCCTTAAGCATATGAAACGCGTCAGATGACAAGTCCCTCACCAAACTCCCACAGTTAGAAACTTTGGGGCAGAGATTGTGTCACTGTTGACCCCAAACCCTCAACCACTCCTGAGAGGCATGGTAAACTACATGAGGTGCCTACTGTGTGACTGAACAACTTTGATGCTGTTTTGGTCCAAAAGAAACCATCTACATACTCCATAAACTTTGATTCTTAGGTCATATAGGCAAAATTCTTCCTTACCATTTTTTATTCATAATCTAAGTAATAAAATATATCCGCTTGCAGACTTTTAAGGATACTGGAGGAAGATCAGCATTATTTATTTTATATATACATATATATAAAATATAAAAACTTCTTTTACTGTTAAATAAACCAACTAAGCAAGTGCCATGTAAGTGACTATCTAAGCAGACAGAGAGGTAGATGAAATTGAAATGCAAGTATGAACTGCCTCACACAACCAAACAATTAAGTCAAAGTGAAATGAAGATTTAACATCTAATTACAAGAAAGATCTCTGAAGTATGTGATAAAATCAAGTGTTTGCACAGAAATATATTTTGCTAGAAAGCAGAGTGGTAGTTCATTTACATATTTCTTTTTGTTAGCACACAAGAGAGTCAAACTGTTAAAATTAAAATAGCAAATTGTTTGAAAACCTCAATTTTCACCAAAATAAATGGCTGAAAATGGCCATTTCATATAGGCCTAATTTTTGCAAAGTTGATCCAGAACACATCTTTCCGTAAAAATCACTTTTTCAGTGCTTCATTAACATTAAACATGTGCTTTACGCCTCTTGCTGGACCACAGCCAGAATTTTCAGGACCATAGGACTGCCCCCCTCTTGCCCCCAAGCAATATGAAAATTTATTTCATATTTACAGAAGTTAACAGATCACCTTCTGGAAAGCAGAAGTCATTTAAAATGCTCTACCATAATAAAACTAAAAACTGGGGCAGATACAAGATTCAGTGATTTTTTTTTTTTTTATTTTTGCACAGGAAAAAAAAAAGTATGACTTTACACACTAGTATTTTCAAATTAGGAGAGAATCTACTCCGTGTTTTCACACGAAGTGCCGTAGGGAAGCATAGACACCTTTGCTTGTGCTCCCTGGTGAACTCAAAACTTGCTTAGAACCATTAAATATCTTAATAGCTCCTCAACATTATGAACCACAGTATTATATGGATGGAACTTTCCACAGAAGTTGCTATCTTAATAACTGGATAGACTATTTGTCTGAACTTGATTTCATAATGTCTACTCTTTCTCCTTTATCTCTGACAGTAGCCTTCACTGAAATTAATAAACAATGGCTCTCCTCATTCCAACATTTTGTGAGCTGTTAGGAAAACTCTGCATTCCATGAGTTGAAGCTGAGAAGAAGGGTAAGGTGCACAGGCACATAAGGAATTTGTACCAAATTACTTTTGTGAACTAGCCATGTCCTTTAGCATATTCCTACTCCCTAGTGATGGATATGGGCTTCCAAACTGACACACTATTGTTTATTTCAAGAAAAATTTCAGCTAAGCATTTATGCATATCAGGCAATGCTGGGTTTAAGGAGATGTTCCTACAATTGAGTTAATACAAAATATGGTCAAATGAATATTTGCAACTTGATCGAAGTTATCTTCTAGCATTAATTCAATCGTAAAACAATCTGTTTACATAAATGATTAATGATAAAGCTATACTATGTGCAAACTCAACCTTGTATATGACTGTTAACAGATTACCTTTACAAAAGATGCTTGCTAGTAGTTAAACATTGTTCTTGTAGAGAAACTCAGAATAAATGGATTAAGTGAAATCTGATAGAGTCTGCAAAATCCAACACGCTGATATTGTACACAATTTAAGCCATGTGTTTGTACAGGAGAATATATTAAACCCCATCTGTTTTAACAGTTTTTAATGTTATAAATTAGGAAAACATCAAAAATGTCAGGAGACGGCAAACACTTATTTGTTGTCTTTCAGCTCTATATTTATTAGACAAGTTTGTTATCAAACTATTCCTCCAAACATGAAAAGAACAGCAGGCCTTCTGGAAAACCAGATGGCTGCTGTGGTTTTGAAACATGTTCTGGAAGGGTTATATAGTTTACATTTTTTCTTCTTCATAAAGGATTGTGTGGGATGTGGCATGGTTCTCAGACACAAAGCTCCTGCAAAAAAACCCCAAGGGGTATGTGGGTGGGAGAGTGAGGAACTACTGGAGGATACAAAAAGAAAGCAAAATTAACCATGTCACTGAATGTAGCAGACCTTCTCGTAAGAGAGAAACATTTCAGCTACAAAGGAAAAAAGTTACCGCTCTAAAGAAAAAAAAAATGCTTTCACACTACCCGGTCTTAGGCGTTTCTCTGAAACAGAAGGGGGCCCTAGACACTGAAATTAAATGGGTGAAAAGAAAGAACAGTGAAACATCAGAAGAAATGTGTTTGATGGGATGAATGACGTGCATATCAAGAGGAAAAAAGAAAAACAGTCAGTCTAACAAACTGAGAACATAATCATATTCCAAAAGGAAAAATGTTTAATAACATTTAGCCAGTCATTAAATCAATACGCAGTAGGAAAAAAGCCCAAATATAAAAAGGACTCACAGCCAAATTACAGGAAGGATTACGAAACACAAGAAAAGGAATCCCTGACTTCCCCCAGTATTCTGTGTTTTTGCTGTTTGCCATGCCATTTTCTATCACAATCTTCTGTTTTGGAGCAGAGAAAATAATATTTTGAAAAGTATTTAATTCCCAGGGCACTGTTTACACAGAGAAAAAGAGGCAATTAAGACCTTGGATAGCCTCTGGGATTGGGATGGCCAATCTTCCTGACCTAGCACGGGGGACATGCATGCCAGGTGCCAGCGTTCTTTTATAACCACAGCATGGCATGCCTTCCTGGCTCTGGGTATTCTGGTCACACACCTCCCCACACACACCCCCGAAAGAAAACCCTGTTGCCCATCCCATGATACACCCTGGCTCACACAGGCTGCTTCTAAACTGCAAATAACCCACCTGCCACTGACACTAATTTATACCCAGTCTGACACTGAAGGCTGCTGGGTTTCTAAGCCGGGCGCTCAGCCTGCACATGTAAGAACAAGAGACAGTGAACACGCCTTGAAACATGGGTGGTTCTGACTGTAAGGAAAACATTGTTCCCATGAGGGCGTTGCTTAGAGGGGTGTGCAGTCTCCATCCTTTGAAGCTAAGACTCGCAGGAGAAAGCCCAGAGTAACCTGGCCTGAGCTTGCAGTTGATCCTCCTTTGGAGGTTGGAATACAGACACTGAAGGTCACATTACTCAGAAATTAAGAAGCAAGGTAATCTAATTGGTATTTGCCACACAGAGAAGGTGTGAAACTTAAATGGTTTCCCTTCTAAGTGATTTCCAGTTTTTAGAAAGTATAAGAAAACCTAATATCCATAGGAATAGTAATTTAGGCAAACATGTTTCTTGCAGAAACCATTGAAGAAAATAAAGCACAACACAATTAACACCATATACATTAACTGAATGATATATTATTTGAGAATACCACTTAAAGACTTAGCAACAAGGGCAAGATTGTAACTTTTTCTAGAATCCTTTTTTCAAGGAACATCGTGGAAAATCTTACATTTTGAGTGAACACTGCACAATCCTCAGCGTGCACATCTCAGTATTTTGACTAAACCAAAATTAACATGCATGAAGAACAGCCACAGCTAAATTCATGAACAAGACTGATTTAAAACACTTATATTGTAGACTGTATATTTTCACTAATATTTTTTAATCCAAGAAACTAATTTAAATCCCAAACAAAAGTTTTACATTTGCTTTTCTTTATCACTTCTCATTCTGTAAAGTTATTAAAAAGTGTATTATTTTTCTCCAAAGTACTAACTCACTCTTGAATTACAGTGCTGCACTTTAGTTTTCATCCTTAGCCACAAATACTAGTACATTTTCTTCACTGAAAACATATCTTTTATTGATACTGTGTCTGTGATAATGATGCAGGTGAATTTTATCATTCCTTTCACCCTACTAGTAATGAACAAATTCACTGCTTATTACTTTGGACTTGATCTCTAGCAAAACACTACTGGAACAAACAATTTGATTTGTCAACACCTTTACAAGGACTCCTCAATCAATGTCACAAATCCAAATTTAAACAACAAAATACATTTGACTGCAAGACCCCAGACTGATTAGAGCTCCGAGTTCAGTGAATTGCACCAGACAGGACAGCAATCAGATTATTAACTCCACTTGAAAATACTCTCTGCAGCCTGGGATTAGCATGCATATTTTGATATAGATCGATAAGCAATCTCCTTTCTATAAGAAATGCCTGCAACATTCATTTGGCTGATCAAAGGTATATATCAGCTTGTTGTGACAGCTAGCTATTGTTTCCCTTTTTCTTTATAGGAGAGTCTCTATTAAAAAAAAAAATCCCTGGCTCCCTTTCACCTAATAGTGGAAGTCAACAGAGAGTCACAAAATTCCATCTCCTCAATACCCAAACACAATTAGTACAAAAAGGACTTTGCCTTTTTTGAGGTAACTTCACTTCTTCATCCTTTCCACTCCCCCTCCCTCCCACATCTTGGAACTGTGAACATTCTTTTCTAGCCTTCCAAACATTTTCATGGTATTATTCTTTACTTCATCCACAATTTAATTAGAAATAAACTGAAATTCTGGGGTCCATCTTTGGTAATTTGGGTAACATTTTCCGTATCAACAAAATATTCCTGGGTTTGGATTAAAACCGAAGCAACCCTTTGAATGCTAATGTGTCCACACACCAAAATCTACTTCCATTTAACTCAAAGGAAGAAGGCAAAATATTTTCTCCAAAAGTTAACATGAACTCTTAACTGAGCTCTGGATTTCATTGCATCTGCAGAAGAGCTGAAAAACGAAAATTTATCTGCCAATTTTTTTCAAGATAAAAGCACAGGCATTTCAGCCCTCTTCTAATTACATATGAAATAACCACTATCTCATCTGAGCTTTTTATCTTTTTAATAAAAAAGACATACTTTAAAAAAGACAAGTACAGCTTGTGAAGCACTCAAAAGCGAGATTCGCACAAAACAAAACTAGACACCATGCCTTAAGAATGAGGCCATCGGAAAGTCAAGGCACATTTTGATGTTCTGAAAAGGAGATACTCTCTCGGATCAACATGAGAAGAGAATTCCAAAATTAAAGCTCTTTTCCAGCAGCACTTAAGATGGAGGAAAACAATCCAACCCAGGTTCAGTTGTGGTATGGATGTCCTGAAGCATAGGAGAGAAGATTCTCCTTTCATACCCATGTTTCAAGCATAAGTAAAAGAATCAAGCAGCTTTCACTGCTGGTTTTCTAACTTTTTTTCAGTGGTTTACAATTTTAGTTGATGAGCTTCCTAACCAAGTATTTCTTCATTATATTCATTAACAGTGTACTGAATTCCCACACCAATGAATTCAGTAAGCTTTTCCCACTCCCTATAGGGCTTTGCTCCTATGCCTTGTCTCACAAGGGTCTGCTCTGAGTACACCCACGCTCTAGGATGCCTGGAGAGAGTAAATACGTTTATTCTTAACCTGTGCTTACCTCCATGCTGGTGCAGCCCCTACACGCTTGAGAGCGGCACGTGAGAACTGGACCCATTGGCTGAATCTGGTCCAGTACATATAATGTCTCTACATTTATCTGCATAAATTTTAGTCTCCTACCATTTTCCCAATATTTTGTCTCACAATACTGCTTTTGTTCTACTCCTAGGCCTTTTTCTAGCAGAGGTGGTATGTTATTTTCTAACATCCTATAAATAAAATATCTCCTTCACTGCTGAATCCTTATGGAAAATCCTGAGCTAATCACGTTAGCTCTTACAGTTAACAAGCAATAAAACAGGATTAGGAACCTCAGCATCTTTTGAGCCCTATGAGTATGTACCACTTGATGTGCAAAATAAGCCTAGGTTTCTCAACACAACAGAGAAAATTAATACAGAGTAACTCCATCCATGTATGTATACCCAATGTACACAACATTAAGGGAAGAAAACTTATCATATTCTAATCCTTTCTAGATTTTTTTTCACCAGCAATTTTAAAACATTTCTAATTTCTGGTACTACAGAACAGCAATGGAAACTGCTATGAATAATACATCATCTCTTTTATTAGTATTTCTAATTAATGAATTTATTCAAACTGGACAATTTGTAGGCTAAAAGATACAATAGGAGCATTCTGGGTATTCCTTTCAGCTAAAGATACAAACAAAATCCCCAATTTTTAGATGGAAGTAATTTCATCCATTAAATACAAATTGAATATTAAAAAAAAAAAAAATCACACCTTTTAAAAAGCAAATAATCATACAATAACAATGAAGTAAAATGAAGGAAAAGAGAAGCAGTTCTTCAGCTCCATGACTAAAACTGCACAGGGCAAGATATTGCATGGCAGGGGGCTTGCTGCTGACTGCTTGCTTTGCATTTTAACTTTCAAAGGTTTTTTTGAATGGTCTGTAGAAGGATGAGTGGAAAGGAACAAAATCCTACAAATACTTGGCAGCAAGTGCTAACTACTCTCCAAGGTGATTTTTAAAATTATTATTTTCTTTTATTTTTTTCAAAATGATCCTCTTGGTTATGCAAGATCAGCATCCGTCTCCCTTTGTACCTTATGTCAGTATATCAAAGAAAAACTTGTATACTGATGTTACCTGGAAAGCCTAGACATCTCTTTATGACATGAAAGACTAAATTTAAAATGATTATCCAGATTATTGAATCACTAAGAGGATCAATGGATTTAATAATATACTTAATGCAGAACAGGACAATTGCTTATTCTTACTGAAACTTGTTGGAAGAGGTACTGCTTCACGGCCTTTCACTTTCCCGGGTAGTTAAAACTGATAACCAAAGCTGTTTTTCCCTTAATGGTTCTTCATCAACTAGCAATCAAAATCTAGTTAGCTCCAGATAGCAGCTTCATATTTGATTAAGAAATCTTAGATGAAAACTACAGATTTCAAGATACAGGTTCTAAATCTTTAAGCTTCTTAACACGCTTATGATTTCTTTAGTGTCATAAGTCAAACTTAGTAACACATGGATTGATTTTTGTTGTGGAATTCTATAGAGTACTCTTGTGCAAGAATAGGAAGTACGTCCCCTTTTTAGACATAATCCTCATTTTCCAGCTATTAATAAAAGATAAATTTAAAAAAGTATCATTTAAGCACCAACTTGGGTAGTGCAAATGTCCCTTCAAAAAACAAGCTCAAAATGTTTATAAAAAGGATTATAAATATATAGTATAAAGGGATTATAAATATTTAGTATTTTGTATTTAATCTTGTAATCTGTTGGGTGTTCTTAATGAAAAGTTAATATCGTTGACTAAAAATGTTTGTAAGACGCTTACGGAAAACTTTTGTTAGTATATAATTACATGTTAAACTACAGGAAATTAAAATTTTGATAGGAAAAAATGCATATATAGTTCTTTTTATAAACATTTGCTGCTTTTTACTTAGCACTAATATATATTTGCTAGGAACATTTGCTCAAATACCTTTATAATACAACACACTGACCTAAATAACTTATGTCCCTTCCCTTTTTGTTACACAAAACATTAATCACCACCCCTCTCTCTCAAAAACACTTCAGTCTAACTGATGAGACACTTTGAAATCAGTCCATAGCAGTAGAAAAGCTCTTTTTACCAAAGGAATGCACTGTTGGTTGCCTTCCCAAAACCAGGCAGAGTTTTCACACAAAGAGCATATATTTGTGTTCACAAACAGGAAGAGATGAAGCCAACATCCCTCTCATTTACTTATTTTCATCAGTCATTTCCCTCAATTACTATGAAATAATTTGAGTAGTAGTATAATTCCGTCTTGCATACCTAGAACCACAGCCACAGCATCCTATGGAGAAGGGTACTGAAAGTTACAACATCACCTACGTAGCAAAAATACAAATAACAAATGGTAATTTTCACTTTCAAGTACTTAGATTGTATATTACTCTATTGAATCTGAATTCATTGATATTTTTCATCTTTGACAAGAGTAGGCCATTACATAGAATATTCATTCTGAAGGAAATTAATCTTCATTAATCACAATGACTGTATCACTGACAGAGTTCCTACATTAATTCAATTAGACATTTTACTTTTCCATTCCACACTAGTAATGTACGCATTTCAAATTGAGAAATTATTTGCGCTAGTTACGATTTTGGATGAAGTCTGTTGTTTGACTACATCATAGGAAATTATTAGGAGACATGAGATGTTATCTAGGGGAAGAAAGCAAAAAGAAGATATATTTGAAAATACCATTACACATACTAGAATTGTTGCGGGCTTGTTTTTAAAACAAGCTCCATCTAATGACCCGTTTAAAAGCATAACAATACGTTACTTCCAGTTTGGATTGAGATCTTTTTTGATGATCTAGGTTCCATCCTATTAAAACTGAAGAAAAAAAGGTGGAATATTTTCCATTGGGCTATTTTTGACCTCCTACCTGTAACAGCTCTAATCAAGTCATTCCATTCTTAAAAATCAGCCTTCATTTTTGATATTTTCTCCTACTTGTTGGTAGGAGAAACCCATAGTAGTGCTAAATCATTCAGTTGTATTGAGGATCAGCTGCAGTACTGCCTCTTACGTGCTTCTTTACGAGACTGAACACTACTTCCCTCCCAGTGCACATGTATACCCATATACAGGAGCTTACAGCTGTATACTCTAGCTCCATCTAACTAACTTTCAAGGTAAATGACAGAATCACAGAATGACTGAGTTTGGATGGGACCTCTGGAGGTCACTTGGTCCAATTCCCCTGGCTCAAGCCGGACCACACAGAGCTGGCTGCCCAGAACCATGTCTTGACTACTTTTGATATTTTCAGGGCGGTAGACTCCACACACTCCAGTATTTGCCTCATTCTGGGAAAGCTATAGAAACAACATGCTAAAATTACTATTTTGACAGAAAAAAAAAGCCCTGTACAAGTGTAAGTGGAATTTAGTTAATTATATTATTGGCCATTAGGAATATATTAGATAGAACCATATACGCAAGAAGTGTGACCTTCAACACATAAATAAAAGACTTATTTCCTCTATTAGTTTTGTCTAGAGCCAACCAAGCCAAATAGTTGGGAATAATGAGAGGTGTTACGTTACTTGTATCACACAGAGGTTTCAACGTTTATTAATCTGACATAAATAATAATAAAAAAGCTTGAAAACCTCATCAACCAGGTTATGCACCTTCATAAAAAGCTTATTACATACATTTTGCAACATATTCCTTCTCCTTCTCCAAATTTGGACTGTACTTCACCTGGTGTCCACCTTGAAAAGAAGCTATTTGAGCAAGAACAATCGATAGGGTATGTCACACCACAGGCCCCCATTTTCAACTTTTTTTTGGTGAATATATTTGTAAAAATTAATTTTGCATTTCATCTTACAGATTACATGGTGGCTTGTGCTAAAACACTGTCATTTCCTATTTACTTGTAAGGACTGAGACAAGAACACATTCAAGAATAGTTGAACACCAATACTTCCCATCAACCTTCTCACAATCTAAGAAAAGAATGGAATCCTAACTATTGACTATTTCTCCACACAGATGTCAACGACTATGTTAAAAATCAGATTTCTTTTAGCAATACAGAATTTCTGCCTTTCAGTATTCCTTCATCTAATGCAGGATGTAGAAAGCAAGGAACACTAGATCGAACACCTATGTAGGTGTGATCAGATGCAGAGTTTTGCCCTTAAGCACCTCTTAGAAATGGAAGCAACCACTTTTTTAGGCAGAAGAGAAGCTGCTACTACTTCTCCATAGAAATATGGAGAGAGAGAGAAAAAAAAAAAAGAAAAAAGATCCAAACCCCATAGCCAACTCATTTTCACACAGTCAAGGCAATAAGAACTCTCTAGAGGCTGCTCAGCTCAACTGCAAGTCTGTTCTGTAATAAATGCATGAACACAGCTAGACACAAAACATCAGAGCTGCACTGACACTCATCTGGGCTTGATCTTTTGACTTCTACAAGAGTAAACCAAAATGAATTGGATGGAATAAAACAGAACTTCTTGAGTTTTAAACCAGTCTCAGCACTCTTTTAAATACAAATATTGATGGAATTATTCCACTGGTGAGACAGAGGCATTCAACAGTTTCAGTGCTAATTTCTTTAAACTAAAGATTTTGGACACAAGAGATAAGATACTATTGTTTTAAATAAAGGTATATTTAGACAGTCATTCTGAAGAAGCTGGATATACTGAAAACAAGATAACAAGATTAAATAATGGTGATAAAGTGGCATACAAATAACGGGAGGTGCTAAATTTGTATTTAAGAGAATGTTGTGTCTGTTTTTTATACCCAGGGTACTATAAGTGTTCCGGCAATCCCCAGTGGTCTTAAAAGAAAAACGCAGCAAAAGAGGAAAGGAGAGACTGACTTTCAAATCAACATTGCTGAACAGTGGTATGTGTGAGGAAAAAGAAATGTAATCTGCTCAGTACACGTACTCCTTATCATAGTATGTCTTAAAAAAAAGATTTAATTACTTAAGCTAGGATATATTTGTCAGTATATGGCATGTTACTATATTGGGATTAATGCTCTGAAGCATCTTCCTTTGTCACCTGAGATTTTCTCTGAATGTGTCTCATGTAAAACTAAATACCATGTTTAGCAATGAGTCTTATGTAAGAGTCCTCCTGCTTCTGTTTCCACAGAGCTTATGCTAAAAAAAAGTGACTGATTTAAGTGACATTGGTAGGCTCTTTGAGTGTAATTCTCCCTATTATCTTATCAGTGGTCAAGTCACGCAAGTGTGAATCTTCTCTAAGGATTACATCTGAAAGGATCATGATTAAAAAGAGAGTATCTCATGATCTATCTCAAATTATTTGTTGTATTAATGCTATTTATTACCTAGCCTATAGCCACACCCCTGACATACAGGGATGTAGTTTTGACTGCATGCTTACATAAACAGTATTACAGAATTCAGATCAAGTTCCTGTCAAGAATGTAACACAAACTATGACAGTCAACCCAAAAAGTAAAAGACAAAAAAAAAGAAAAAAAACACAACAAAAATAACAACAAAAATAACCAAAACCAACGTGTCTGAGCACAAAAAAAGCCAAAACAACCCAGAATGGAATGAAGCACAGCATCTCTGTAGAGGGACAGAGAAGCAGGAATGCATTCTTCCTTGTTATCAAAGAATTTCACCAAGGAAAAAAAAAGTTAAGAGTTGGTCATACACAGCTCTCCTGCTGCTCTGAAAAATTCTCATTTCAGAGTAGAATTGAAGAATTGTCCCAGGAATGCAAACATAAATGTCTGTATTTCTATAACATTTAAAAATCTGTATTACCCACAAACTACTCAATTTTATCAAGCACCTGTTTTTTTCAGTCTGTTTGGAATCTCTACAGACAGGACACTTCATCCCTGCAGAGCCCTAGCAATTCTTTAGGGACTCTGCCTGGGCCCTGGGGGCCAAAAAGGCAAATCACATGTATAGACACTGAGGAATTAATATATAAACTAGATCTCTTATTTATAGTATATTCTGAACTCCAGACCAATACAAATTACCTGCAAACTACTGAAGTAAACTTCATTTGCAAAATCACAAGCTGTACCATTACTGTATGAGGGCTCTGTGGATTGCCTTGGTGGCACACAAATCCACCAATTCTGTAGCATTCCCACAACAAAAATAGATGTTACACATAAAAAGAAAAAACATTCAGTTGCAAGTCAACCAAAAGCCGGAGTCTTATGACTTATGAAGACTTATGACTTCATATCTTTGTTGTGTTTAACCATATGATCAACCCTGGTACCAATAAAAACCAACATTTAGATTATCTTCTGTCTGCCTTTGACCCGGGCAAGGAACAACTCCTAAACCAAAATATACATTCTTCCGCTACCGCTACTTTTTAGGACAATTACTTTCCTCTTTCAGTGGCAAAGATACTGTTTTAACACAGGACACCTACACGTGCTATACAGAAACACTAGTGCGTATCCTTCATATACTTCTCAAAACTGTTGTTGGCACTCAGTTGTACTCAGATCTATGTTAAAAAAAAAAAAAAGACAAAGTGGTAGGATAGACATGACCAGGCACCATACGCACTAGACTAGGGGAGGACAAAGTACAGTTCTGAGGGAATTCACATCTGATTGCTTCAGAGTCATCTTCCCATTCTATGCTGAACTCCCAGGTAAAAAAGCTATTTTCTTAGCTTTGGAAGGACAAGCAGATAAGAATTTCATTTACAGTGCAAGCAAATGGCACATGAATTCTGAAGCGGCCTTTGGCCATCTAACTGCCACTTCATCTAGTTATGCAGTGCTAAAGCTTTTCCTGGTATGCAAACCTCGTTTTTCCTTCCTATACCACATAAATAAAGTATTCATAAACTAAAACCAAAATGCCTTCCAACACTATCCAGCTTGTAAAATACCTCCCTGTAAAGAACAAATCTAACACAGTAAACTGGCCAGTGGCTTTCCAACTTTAAATGGCTAATAGACAGCCAGCTGTTTGCCATGCCATTAAAGTACTCTGATAAACTCCTTGCAGCAGGTGGGAGTTAGAATGCGATTTAATAACTGCCGAATGAATCATTTATGAGCAAATCTTATTTTAACTGGAATGCTTTACTTTATAATGCAAATCTAACAGCACACTGGAGCTACCAATTATAGCTGTTTTAGAACAAATTATTAAGAAATATATTGTGCTCTTCAAAAAACAACGGTCATTTTTATTGAAGAAGTTAAGTGCTATTCTATGAATGACAAGAAGTTTCTATATCATAGAGCCGACAGCTCATTTCAAGATGGCATATAGTACAACCCACAATTTACAAAAGAACACAAACTATGTTAGGTGGGCTGGAGGAAGTATTTTAAAAGCAAAACAACCCACACTCTCAAGAATCATCTGTCTCCAGAAAGCTTTAATACAGGATTACATTTTTGTATTCAATATATACCCATGTCTTATCTCCTGTAAGGTTGTTAGCTCACAAGCCACTGAAGCTGTTTTACTACTAAAATATCTCACCAATGAGCACCCATCAGCTTCCTATAATCAGTTCACTTTAACCTAAGCATATTAAAGAATCAATAGTAAGAGGGGTAAAGAAGTGTCATCCTGCAACACTGTCTCGGGCTACGAGAGTCAGCTGAATTCAGTGTTTTACTTCTGCTAGTTCGTAATGGGAAGAAAGAGCTTACTAGGAGAAAGGAAGGGCAAATAACTATTAAAGGGTAAAAGAACACCTTCTATCTGTATGTTAAGGTCTTAGAGATGAGAGTGCTCAAAATAATTACAGTACTACTCCAGTATGTGAGCGTACTTTAAAATATAATCCTGATACACAGGTACCACCCACTCAATTGCTTCTTTCATAAATTCTGCACAATCCATACATCATAAGAACACATCAAAAAAGGTTTTGCATAACAGCATTAAAATGGAATGTTATATTGTAATGACTCACCTTCTAAAGGTAAAGCCTCCCACTGCTTGTAACTAGAGCCAGATTCATCATCTATTTTGTAGGCAGATTAAATTTGTGAGAGCATAAGCAAAATATGAATGCATGAAAAGTTATGTGGTGCTGTCTTCTCTTCCTGCTGTTAGATAAAAATCTTTGTGGTGAATGTTAGGAATGGGGCACACAGTTTCTCAAGAACTGAATCTAAAGACTTTTTTCCCTTCATCTAATTTCTCGAGCAATTCTAGCAAGTCACAGAAGGTGACTTTTCTTACTCTTGTAGTATGAAAATTAGGTGTGGAGTTAAAGTGAATCCAAGCACAAAACAAAAGAAAAAACCTTTTCGAGAAACAGAAGTCTCATGTCGAGCAATGACAAAGTTATCCCAAAGGACAGTTACCAAAGAAACACTAGACTTGTTTCTGTGACAGAGCAGGCTGAGAAATCACTGTGATTGAATTACTAAAGCTATAGTTGGTTATTAAACTACAGTTTTGAGGTCGGGCCTCAGAGTGGAGGAATATTTACCCATCTGTACTTCAAGCACGAGGGAATGCTAAGAAACACTTCTCTAGTTTTATGTACATACTTCCTTTTCACTGAAAAAGACAAGCAGGTAACTCAAAAGCACTCATCCTATACAAGCTGAAAAGCCACAGGTATTTTTGTTCATTTTTGTTGTTGTTGTTGTTTCCATGCAAACAAATCAGCTACTACATACAAACTGCCACCCACAAGATGACCAGATTGCTTTCTGCAACAGTTACAAGCAGAAAACATTCAATGAGGACTCTCTCTTGGAAAGCATAAAATGATACATTTTCTTAAATTCCAGTAATCTTCAAAATAAATTTCATTCCATTTTTTCTGCAAATGTATCCATTTGCCTTTTGAGTTTTTGTAAAGTTTTAGCACTCACAGCCATCCTGCAGTAATGAAGTCCACAGATACACTTTGCATTCTCTAAAACTTTAAGACTCTCGCTTATTTAATAGTCCAGAAAATTATCAGTGCTTCATTCATCTAAGACATCAAATGGTTGATAATTTGTAAGATCTGGAACATTTCTGCACCATGCCCTTCAGATCACCTCACTTGGGACAATAAATCCTAGCTTGCTGTGTGACAAGCACATTTACCATAAATCTACAACATTTATATTGAACCCCTTTTTAAAGGAATATTAATAAAATGTAATCAGAATGAAAACATTTTGGACAGTTTAGGGCATTAATAAAATCTTACTATTCCCTGATGGTTCCAGAAGCTACCTTGATATCTGCTTCTGGTTAGAGCATGGAACATGACAACATCATAGGCTTTGACACGAATGACATTAAAGACTACAGCACTCAGTAAGTGTGGTAACTGGGCATGTGTATCCTAAACAAATGGAATATTGCTTTGAAATGCTGTAAATTTTCCTAAGAATGGCAGAGATTTAACAAAAATTTTGCAAGGACATCACAATCTTTTGAAACAAGATGCAAACCTCTAGCAAAGGTAAAGGTATGATTTTTTCCATAACTAAGGAACATAATTTTTTTTTTCCTAGTTCACATGCATGTTTTGTAAAAATGCAGTTACAATAATGTTCTAAAACTATTAAACAGTCTAATCAATGTTACTTAAAAATATATGAACTCATGATGATAACTAATATTATTTAAGCACCTGAATTTAAAGTTGACATTTAGACAGCTCCATTTCACGTGTATAATTCATATATGCAGGCTGGGAAAAAGCGTCACTATTCAGCAAAAGCATGACTTCATTTAGCCGTAAAGAAGTGCTCCATTCAAACCTCAGGTTTATATGTGTCAGAATTGAAAAGCATATCTTCAAAGAAAAACAGCGACTGAATTTGCAGACATGGCACTATCTAATCCTGGTTTTGCAGAGCTGCTGACCTAATACTTCACCTGAATTAATGAGGACTGTGTGTATGTAAGACAAGCCTGTGTACAGTGCAGCAATTTCAGTTTCAAGGAACAAAAACAAGTGGACATTCCTATGAGGCAGACCTTGATCACACTTCTGGAAATGAGATCTTATTGTGACCCTTGCATAGGAATTAAGTTGCTAAGAGATATATTTCAACATTGCTTTCACCCTTTAGGTTATTTAAATAAGACTACATTTTATGTCCACTGTTTCTAGTCAGTCTTATTTCTTGGTAGTAGACCTCTTAACTGAAATTATGCTCCCAATTACAGCCTACAAAATCAACAGCATTCAGGCTAATATAGCTGTAGAAAGCTCCCTTACTTAATCTTATGAGAAATGGATACGGATGAGGAAGGCAAGAGACAAAATAAATATGCAGTGGGATATCTTAAAGGGGTGGATTTCTAGAAGACAATTCTACTTGGTTGCATTGCAAAGATTCTGGAAAATATTCCAAGATATTCAGAAATAGAATACTTGAGCTCTCTACCATCATAGCATCTCATTTGCCATGTTACTCCCCTATGTTGCCCTAAAGGGTCCAATATCTTGCCCATAACTAGAGAGCCAAGCTCAGTGCACACATCTGTAATTCTGTATGTAGGCAATCAATGAAAGGAGCTTTAAGAATAGAAGATTTTTTTTCTTTTATTCTTTTTCTTAATACAAGCTACTGACTGGGAGAGGACTAACCTGATCAGCTTTTATTAGGACATTTGCCAGTGTTTCTACATCACTTATTACTACAATCTTAATTTAGATACTTTCTTACCAGTTCCACAGTGCAGGAAGTTATTTTGCACAAGCGCAAGAATCCATACAGCATATACAGAAATATCAACATACCTCTAAGGGAATAACTAGCATTTTAAAATGCTTTTTAAAAAATAAGCCAGAAGAATTTAAACAGCAAAAATAATCCTAAACACACCCTGTAGGACTGCTCAGTTTGGGGGGGCGGGGGGGCAGCAGGCAGAGTTAATGTTCAAATGCTGTAGTGCACTTACACACAAACAGTAATAAAAATCTATCACTTAATCATTTACATGTTGTGTAAAACAGCAGTCTCCTTTTAGTTAAGAGCTGCTTTATGTCGTTTTCATCAATACAAATGTTGCCCAAGTGATTGTGTGGGAGAATACAAGAACAGACTGTAATAAAATTAAAAATAACTTTCCAAGGAAATAGTATTTGGAAGGATTAATTACAGAAGTTCAAACAGGAGGCCATATGCTTTCCCGTCTCTTTACTATTGAGCATACAGTATGCCTGCAATAAAACAAGGAGGGGAAAAAAGCTAGTCAAAGCAAACTGATTCAAGTACCAGGTAATGATTCAAGATATCCTCAGAATTTAGTGTGCCTGAATACAGTTTATCTAGTCACTTGAACTCTGTGATAAAATTTTAATCAGCTGTGGTCATTTGTGCAACAAAATAGTTAGCCCTTTGCCACTATTCTCATGTAGCAGGTATTTCTCAACTGCTAAATCACGAAATAAATTGGTAGCTTGGGTATATTTCCTCCTTACCATCAAATTTTCTACTCTGAATATAAAAATATACTTCCAAGACAACAGAAGCCATCAAAGATGACAGCTGCAAACAGTGTATGCATAAGAACTTTAAGTTTACAAGAATAACATTTTTTTTTCATGCTTTCCATTTAAGTAGTACATAGTAGAAGAAGTTATTGTGGCTTGACAAAACTTCACTAAAACTTCACATTGACAGGTTGAAATAAAAAGTATATGTTCAAGGGGTTTTTCTGACTTGGGGTCCAAAGGCTTAACTTTAGAAAGTGGGTTACTTTTCCATTTGTATAAGAAAACGTTAACATCTTTATATATTTTTTTCATATTTAAAAAAAAAACAACCCAACCTGAATTTGTAAGCAAGAGTTGGTGGAATTTAAATAGAATTTGCTAGTAGAAGAATCATAGCAGAGACATAAAAAAAAAAAAAGAGATATTTTTCCCAGCTAAGTCACGTGTAATGTCACCAAGAAGTCAAAATTCTTCAGGCACTTCTTACTATGGGTATTAGTCTCTCTTTATTCAACTAAACCTATAAGATTTTTCATGTGATAAGTTCCCTATCTGTTGCCATCAGTACCTTCAAAAGTAGGTCAACACATGAAAATTCAGTCTAAAGGTACAGTGAAAAAGTCAATGTTAACATATTAGCATAAATTTACATTATGATATATCACAGTTGTGTATTGCCCAGATTATGATGTTGGAACAAGAGGCAAGTATTTGTTTTCCTCCCATAACCTCCACGAAAACCAATAATTACTCCCCCCGCCCCCTCCAATCTTTTGTTTTTAATTGCATAAATTAATGGATAAAAATTGTATTAAAACACAAGAACTGAGGGGGGGTGGGGGTGGGGGGGAAAGTTTAAAATGTCCTATGCTCTGCAAAATTTACAGTTTTCCTCAAACGTAATTTCCTAAGAAAACGTCAAACTGCTCTGGACAAAAAAAATGAAAATGAAACAACTGATCAATAGTATGGTTTTCATGCATATTTAAATAAAGTCCTAGAAAAAATGCTATAGAAATATTAAGACTGTTATATAACAGGAAAAAGTAATTGAAATTAGTTTCCTCATTTATCAGTCTGTTTGAAACTCCATTTTATGTAATAACATAATGATGCACTGAAAGTTTTCTACAAATGTAAATCCATCAGAACTAAAGTGAAAAATCCACTAACAGTAAAGCTGGTTTCTATATTGTTTAAATGTAATGCACTACTCAGTCTAAATCATATGGGAATAAGGCACTTAAAATAGGGTGTCACATTTCGAGGTAATAAATAGCAGATTGATTCAACCTCCCAGTTGATCCTGCAGTTTACTTACATACAAGATGGAAAATAAAGTATTGAAGCCCTGTGATTTACTTCTCAGAAATGAGACACTCTATATTAGTGTAAATGAATGCAAAAGTCCTGCATTGACAATTTATTACATGCTTAGTCCAAGCCCTGATTAGATCAAATTGCAGTCGTTCTGAGCACACTGAATGTACCTCGCTTCAGCTTCCAGTGAACACTATCAGCTATATCTTAAAAAAAAAGACAACAAACAAAACCAAACCCACCCCCAGCCCAAACCACAAAACTACGTTTCTCTAGTACATTCTTTTCAAAAGTATGTTTATCTCCAGATTTTTCAGTACTTAGGGAAATGTGTTCTATCCCAATAGAGTTAAATTTAGGAATTGTTACTTATGGGATTTGTCCTAGAAAATCTTAACAAAAAAATTTTAATTTGGAGGAATTCTCATAATTGGTAAAGCTCTAAAGTCAGTGGCAATCTCTCTCTACTAATGTTGGGATAAATGAAATTGAGATATAAAATGCCATTTAATAGCAACACCCGAAAAGAGAAGGCAGGAATCATGTATTTCCGTGAACCACCTCCATTTCTTCCATTTAATCCCAGGCATTTTGAATGTTTTCACATTTGAATTTTATTACCTTTCTTAATGAAAGATTGTATTGAAAGTCTTGAAATAGAAATTATTGCAATTAGATCTTAATTTGCCTACTAAATATTTTCATTGATACAGATTTATTTAAAACTTTGTGAGACTTTGCAGTGAAATCTGACCTACATCCTAATTTTAGCCCACTTTCCTAATACTGAAGATCAAACACCCATTTTCACTTTACCGTGCATCTATAAAGTACATCCAAAGAGACTGTACATTTTAGTAACTGTCAACTATGCTTTTCGAGATACAGATTGCCTTTAGAGGTTAATCTACCTCAAGATTAATCAAGATGATATTGAAAAAATACCAGCATGATCTTAATGTGCTAAAATATTCCTTCATGCAAGTTTGAAGAACTGTGCAAACAAACTACTTTTCTACAGTGAGTTGCACAGATGTCATAGATACAATGTCTTTCCCCCCCCCATTTCAACTTAGCAAAATATTTGGAGTTTTTCTATTTTAAGCATGTGAATACTTCCATTAACATCAATATCAGATTTCACTCAGTCTTAGGACATCACAAAAAAACCCCAAATAAATACTTGCCCAGCTACAATGTATGTGTAAGTGTTGAAGTTGATCAGAATTGCTTTCAAAATAGAGCTTCATTGAGTTTAATTATTTCAAGGACTTTCAGCAACTATGGTAAAAAACATAATACCCCACTTCCATAACTACCATAGCACCACAGCAGAGATGACAATCAAGATGAGGAAAACTGTCATAAACAAATTGACAACTTACATAGCCTTCCATGACAGAATCCTAAACACTTTATTTATATCCATATAAATGCTTTTTCAATTGAAATATATGGAACAGTGGTATCATCTAAAATTCCTACTGACCTATTCCTGTTGCCCCATTAGAGGAAATGTAAATGTGAACTTAATCATCAGATATATAGACTATTTTCTATTCTAAATGAATTATCAAAATAGTAATGTAATTCCAAGAAAACACACTAAGGTACTGAGTCTTTTAAATGTATAAGCTATCAGATAAAATAGCCTTTTTTTCCAGATTTTTAAAGATCTCCTAATAATACAGTTTCCTGTGGTTTTGTCAAAAATATTCATAGCAATACTATTAAGCAATACTTTTAGCAACAGCACTTATTTACCTCCAGAAGATATTCCAGGATTGACAGGAAATAGTCAAAAATTCCACATTAGTTTCTAGTCTATTTATTACTGCAAATTAATATCTCAAGTGTTTCCAGAGAGCCCTGCTCTGCTTATTCCAGGAGGCACACTGATACTCCTTCTTGTTTCTGCAATACCGCAAACATAGAGACAGATGTTCAATTTTATAAGCAAAGCGCAGAAGATTCTAAAGCAGCAACATTTCTCCTAAGCCTATTTGAGAAATGAGGAAAATTAAGTATGTAGGATCCCAACTAAAGTACAAAGGACAACTTGTGTCTGTGATGGGTTTCAAGTCTCCGCAGAAATTTGTGGTCTTCAGTGCAGACTTGGTTAAGAAAGCTCCAAACTGCATTTTAAGGGCACCTTTACTAATAAAGTGAAGAGCATAAAAAATATTCCAGATTTGTCATAGCTAGGGAAAATCCCTTATTTAAGTGACCTGAAAAAGTTTCTCATTTCACACCACAGGAACCTCTTCCCTCAACCCCTCTTTTGATCTTTTGGAGAACAATACAATTATTTCATTTTCTAACACCCACTGGCTTAAAAATATGCAGATTTTCAATCAACCTGTCTTCAGCTCTGGAACAAAGCAGGTAAAGGATACTAACTTCAAGTGTTATATTTGGGATGGAAAGGATGAGGATTTTTAGGAGAACAAAATTAGCATTGCTCATTCACTGTTTACTAGAGCTTCATTGTTGCTATGTTGAATAACAAAAAGATTGTCATTTCCAGCTACTTCTACAATATCACAGAGAGCAATTTTCAAACTAACTCTTCTTAATTCAGAAGATGCCTAAGAAAGTGATGTTAAAATTACCTGTCTGACAGAAAGGAAAAAAAGTAGTATAAATGAAGACAGAATGATTTAGAAAGGAATCTAAGGTGGTATCTAAACTGTTTCCACCAAAAATTACTCAACAAAACAATGTTCTCTGGAGCACTCTCCGTGCAGTTCTCTCAGCTTCTGAAGCAAACGTACCTCCTGGGAACAGGCAGGAGCTTGTAGGGCTGTATTCAGCTTCCTGGGGAACAGAACAGGTTCCCAAGTGGCCCACACAGTCTGGGCTGGCTTACTGAGCTCCAGTCTTACTGAAAGGAGCATTCTAAGACCTGCACCTTTTAAATTCACAACTTAATTACGCATCCTATAATTAAACTTTGATAAATAATTATCAAATGTAACGAACCAAATGATTGCGTATAGATCCATATCTATTTTTAAATTTGTCTGATTTTAACAAGCTTTTTTAAGGACATGTTATTCTGTATTAACTGTGGGCTCTTTGAAGCCCATTCATCATCTTTTCTTGTACGGATACAATTTATGTGCTACCCTAAAACAAATAAAATGGAGGAAAAAAATCTTTACAGTGAGCGTTTTGATATTTAAAGAAATTACTTTCTCCAATGTTTTCTAGCGATTAACAAATCCTAATTTCACAGATAATATTTTCCACACCTTCAATTTCACATATATTCAATACCTTTTCTGCACCTGAAAATATTTATCTATTTTCGCCCTTCACGTTCTTCTAGTAACATAAATCAGGGTTCAAAAAAAAAAAAATAGCACACTTGCTGTACTCTTAGCATATTCTAAGTCCATTGACAACAGATATCAAGTTTCCTAATGCTTTTTAAAAACTTCATGCATAAGACATTTGGTTTTCATATTTATGTTATATTCAGTCTTCCACAAAAGCAGTTCATTGTTCTTAGTTTTCAGAGGAGGTGGCACAACAAAACAACAACTATATATTAGTAATATGCTTGCTTTTATATATGTACGTGTGTGTATATATACATATATATATATATGAGCCTTTAAGTATTAGGGAAAAACCAGTTGCTTTCAGGTAACCTCTATTTCTGTATTTCTTAAGTGCATAAGCATGTAAATAACTGTTTACACAGCATCTCCCTTCTAGAGACTTTTAATATTCAAAATTACACTAGATCTACCTTGCCAAGACTTTTGCTGAATACAGTGCCTTTTGCCAACAAAAAACCCTGGTATCTGATCAGTAACGGTCATGTGAACTATTAAAAAAATGCAGAAAGCAAATACTATGGTACAAGACCAGAACCAGCAATATTATAATACTGTTGTAGTTAAAAAGTGGTTTTCTATAACTATCTGCCACCTTTTTCAAAAATGTCTGATGTCTGCCAGTATGCAACTACACACAGAAGGCCCTTGCCTACAAACCAGCAGAATTTCTTGTAATATTAAGGACCTTGAGCAAGGAGTAGGGAGTAATTCAGTACTTTAATCTACTAAATATTTTAAAGGTTTGTCATCTGGACTTTAATGTCTATCTTTTCACCAGGTGCATAATAGCTTTAACACTGCAAAAGAAGGATCTATACATATCTCTTATGCCATAAAACACTAATCAGTGTAAACTTCAAAGCTTTTACTTGAGAGCGTAAACTTCTAAGAAAGATTAGATAACTACTGAGCAGGTGCAATCCAGGAACCAAAAGAGATGGAAACATAATAAAAGGAAGCCAGACAAAGCTGTTGCTAAAAAAGTTTCACTCCTTATTAAAGAGGAATGACCATAGCAAAAAAGAAATTAAGATGCAATTACCACATCTGATAAGGATAGACAGGCATTTTGAAGATATTTCTTCAAAATTTGAGTCTATCATCCAAAGGCAAATATATTAATTTGGATTTCACCTTTTTAAAAGCAGATTTTTATATTCTCTTATCTTGCAGTCATGTTCAAGATATTCTATTAAAAAAAAAAACCCCAAACTTAACAATATTCACATTAAAGGGCACAACACACAGTCCTAACTTGCACAAGATCTGAAAATTATCTTTAAAACTTTATACTTTTATATAAAGCATTCAGCAACCAAAATCCAACACTGTAATGTCCACCGAAGCCAAAAATTTCATAACCTCCTCAAATGCATTCAATAGCCAAACACTAAAGCACTTATAGGCATCCTGATGAATGAAGGAACTTGCTTAATGGAATTAAGTTCACACTGGAGTATTTCAAGTAAGAACTGTCTGCTTCCTACTTTCCATTGTGAACTGGAACTAACCACGAAGAGACAAACATAAGCTAAATGCACATGGAAACTTTGCTATTTTTGTCTTATGACATTGCATTTCACACACATCCAAACTGAAGAATAGAAAAACATCGTATTTCACGTTATAGTTTTCAAACAAAACGATTGTTCTCAAGTGTGATGAAAATGGCCAAGTGGTATTAAATTGATAGCTTAGGATACAAAAATAAAAGCATGAGCTCACTGCCAGAAATCTCACCAAGATCTGCAGAACTAATCGACATTAGAAGAGGGTCGTTTATAAAAAGGTAATAGTAATTATGACTTCTTTTTCCTGAAGTGTGCATCTTAATACTTCTATTTCCTGAAATACCACATGCCTTTCCATTGCGTGTAAGTACATACTTTTCTCTTTTGCATGTTTGGTTTTGGGCATTTTGGTTGGGTTTTTTCCTTCTCTTCCAGAACCTCAGAAAGTTTGGCTCAGTCAGGCCAGTTAGATTGGTTTTATCACTTACCAAATTCTACGTTACAAAAACACTGTGTATTTATAATAGAATGTCCTTCTTTCTTTCAAAATAAATGGCCTGTTTTCCAGAGAATTTGAGTTCTACCCTCATTAGTCCCATTAACCCGTGAATTTAAATCTATTTTAAATTTAAATGAAAGTAAATATAAATTTTTAAAATTTAAAATTTAAATTTTATAAAAGTAAAAAGGTGTAGGAAGCAGCTCTGATCAGAAATCAGCTTTCATTATTTTTTGTTTTAGAAAGGACACAGACTTTAGATAAAAGGTGTGAGGAAGCCAGCATATATGTAAGCTATTAAATGGGCTGGTTAATTCTGGGCAAAATATATTTATTTTCCTAGGGCATAGCAGAAGGATATTCTACACTGAAATTCCAGTAAACCTTTTAGAACAATGTCCTGCTTCTCTAAAAATGAGTATTAGGCTGCTATTTACTGCATATGAGGCAGATTTTAGCTAATTCTGGTCTGCGCAAAGAAAAACACAAACATCCATAATATAGCCATGAGGCAGGTATGTCCTTAGGTACGGTTTGGAATATTCCATGCCTAAGAAACTGCCTAGCGCAGTGTTCTCAAACTACTTTTACAGTATAAGGCTCTGAATAAAGCTGCACTTGAGTCAGTCAGTGATGGAGATCCTACAATGAAAAAGAATCTCATGTAAAATCCTGGGTATGCTCCCATTGACTGGAGAATTTATAGTGGTTAGTAGGCAGTAATACCTTGCTCAAGTAGCTTTTCTCCTGGTGCATATAAACTAATTTAATACATTCACATCAACAACTTACATAACACATCCTTATCACACCACTGCCACTCCATCTTTTCTATTGGAATACTGTCACATTTTCACTCCCAGAGAGTTCTTGGCACTAAACTGGAGAGAATTGAAGCCATTAGAAAATGGCAGTGCCTGATCTTTCCGTTGCTAAAGTCCATGTGCAACATCTTAGTGGGAATTACAGATATTTTCTGTATTTTGCTCAAAGTTGTTATTCCCATCTTTGCTTACTCAATTCATTGACAACATAGCATTTGTGAACAGATAATGGTATTTGTGGAGTTGTCTCCTCATAGCTTACCTATCTAATATTTCAAATAAAACAGATACATTATCTAGCTGGAAAGCTATTCAGTCAAACATTTTCAAAAGAAAATTTCGTCACAGTTTGGCATGAAAATTTTAGAAACTGTTTTTGGAGTAGAGGATTTTTTTCTTAAGATGACATGAAGTGTACCGCAACACACAAAATTACATCATCATGTATTCAACATATCTGCTATGAAACAACCATCTATTTTACATTTATTTCTTATTCCCCATAAGATAACAGAACTTATTTTTTTCATTTCACTCACTTTAGAATTACATATAGACAGATTTAATTTTTTTTTTTTTTTACCTTCAAGTTTAACTACCGTAGTAACTTTTGTATATAAACCTGGTTCATTTGAAGGGAGTTCTCAGTATGAAGCATGCGATTGTACACTGCAAGGTATACATACGTGCTGGTCCACAAATTTCATATGCAGGATGTTTCTTAAGAGGAAAGAAGGGAAACTAGTCTTTGGTATAGGACCTTCCACAGAGTCTTTCTTGGGGCCACTCCAAGTGGGCTCATGCAGTGGTTGCAGAGGCTTGCTTCCACTAGGGGATGGCAGAGGTGCAGCCTGCACCCTCAACAACTTCCATAAGTAAGCATGAGAAAAAAGGGCTGGTACAGAAAAATCAGAGCAAGCACCTGCCATTTCAGACTGGTACCAGTCACTAACGGGTACAAGGGGATGGAATGTATCAGAGAGAATGGCAAAGACGTGAGGAGAAGACAATTGCTCCACTACAAGAAATGCCTCTAGTTCAAATGAAAGCAAGCATAGGCCACATGAGTACTGTTTAGATCTGTATGTCAAACACATTCATATTCCTGCTTGTGGACAAAGAAATCTGCAGACTTAGAATCAAGTCACTTTAATTTAGAAATGTTATTCATTCCAAATTATATCAAAGTACTCTTGTTCCAGCTAGAACTAAAAAAGGGAATTACTTTGTAGACACAGTGCTCAACACTCTTCTTCCCCTGTGGCCACCAGAGAGCTGAAACAATAGTTGTCACCTTTGCGATGCCAACAAAAAGCAACAGGCACAATGTGAATTGTGCAAGTAAGGACACAATAGAAAGCACAACTTTTAGGTATGTTGCCACCTCAATGAAACTACAAATGTTGGAAATTAATTTCTGCATTAAAGTAGTAAGTAATAATCACTTTGTCTCCTACTTTCTAAAGAAGTAAGCCAGTTTCATGCTGTCTATAAAATTGTTACTTGGTGATGCTGCGCAGCTACTGCTACTGAATAGCAAAAGCCCTCCAAGTTTCATTTATTTTGAGTTGTGAAAAGAAAGAAAACTAATGAACTCTGATTAATTAAGACATTTACAATGCAAACCTAATGTGTCTACATACGGCCTAAGATTCTTCTCTAATATGGCTAATCTACCATTTATAGCATACGATGCTTAATTTCTTTTCATTGTTAGATGTAATTTCCTTTTTTATACCAAATATTTAATATTCTATTAATAGTTTTATCTATCAGTTACTCTAACTTAGCATTGTTAAATAAAAAACGAAACACCTAAACTACGAAACTTTATTTAATGTACTACCTACAAAACAAACCCAGCTATTGTTCATTTTTTAGAACAGGTATACAAAAAAAAATCAAACAGAATTTATGTGCAGTGATGTGTGAGCCTATTCACTTCTGAGACATGTCATGAAAAATAGTAAAGCAAGATACTTTGTAGTCTAGCTCTCCTGTTCCGTATAAACAACTAGTTCAACTAGGTAACACAAACTGCTTATTTGTTAGACAGAAGCTTGCTGTAATGAGACTAATATGTGCATTAGTTAGATACTTTTATTAAAGCAGAGTGTGTATGTGTGTATATACATATACACACAAATCAGAAAATAATCTAGAATAGAAAGTATGAGTTGAAAACATTTTTATCTAAAAGCTTACAGCGTCAAGCAATGAAATACCTGCTAGGAACAAATGTCCGTGGGTTTTTAAAGCAACCTGCAGACAGTTGTTGGACCAAAGGACACCTGTACAATGAATCATGAGCCCCATTTGTAAATTGGCTGAGGCTATTCCAACATACCTACCTACTCCATATCCTTGCTCAACAGATAAGGAGAGACTAGTTTTGTTCAAGAGCTCTACTAGAGCAGAAGGGCCTACAGGTATAATTTTTTTTTAAACACAACTATCACCAAACCACAGCAGTTCACACAGTAAGGATCCACAAGCAGTTGTTACAGATTATTTCTGTTGATAACAGAGCTACTCTTTCCTGGATACCTTTGCAAGTATTCTGTAGGTTGTCATTCTCATTTTACCTTACTATTTAGCACATCAGAAATTGAAATCCTCCTTAATGACAGTAAATTATTAGTTGATAGCAAACAAGCTTGTCCTTCTTACATGCTGACCAGGTCACACAAAGAAGGGGAAGGTGAGTAGCCATATTAAAATGCTTTCTTTTCCCTTAGATCCCTCAGGGGAAGGTCCTTACCACTGTGCCCATGAATTTCTTATGGCTGCCTCCATCATAAATACTCTGATTAAAATGTAAATTCAACCAACCTATCAGCTTCCCATTAAGAGGACTCTTTAAAAACACCATTAATCAGCTGAGAGATATGTAGTGAAATACCACTTATCAATTCTAACTGCTTATGACAGTTAACAAAGCTTTATATTTGCCCCAAACATGTGCTGATCTATCAATTATGCCAGGGTTCACTCTCACGCTAATTGTACATTTTCTTCTCTAATGCATTTTTGCTGTTATCTCATAGGCTAATGAAAGCCAGGAAATCAATACATATAAATTATACATGCAAAAAAAGGACTGCTGTGAACATAAAGTTTCTAATTAATTGCACTTGATTAATTTATATGCTTTAATTATCTTGCTAAGCCACAAACAACATAAATATCCTTGCAATCTGGTTATTGCTATGTCAGTCATAAAAAAAGCAGACACAGTAAATCTGTGAAATCTAGCAAACTCCATTGCCAAAAAACACGGTATGGCATAACACATAAATATAACCAGACTTACTCAAGACACCTATGAATAATTTTAGTGTGACAAATTACCACTAAATATGTTGTATATTTATTTGACTAAGGTTATAACGATGTTATACCTCTACATGTAGCATAGAGGGAAAGCAAAATGCAAGCTTATAATGAAGGATTATGGAGGCTGTTAGTTATATTTATAAAACAAGTTTGCAATACAGATGTAAGTGAAATTGATATCTGATTGGTCAGGATCAGGGACCAAATTATCAATATTCTAAATCAGGGCCTTAGTGGTTTTTTACACTTAAGATCCCATGGCAATTTGTTTGTAGAGTTATCTGAATGTCAGAAATGCACACAATCAGGACATGATGACCGACCCAACTCTAAGCAGAGTTAAATAAGAGCTACCCTGCTGTCTTTTGTAAGAAGCGATTGGCCAAATATAAATTCTCCCATTACGTGAGTAGCTGTAACTGTAGATACTTTTTTTTTTTCCCTTTCAAATTTTGTCTTCTTTGGTAAACCAACCATATGTCACTGTTCTGAAATCTAATCCTATCAATCCACCAGGCTTGCTCTTTGTCCTACACAACAGCATATTACTGAATATCTGTATCTACAACTTTCATAAACGTGTAAAAAGAAACTCTATCTGTCTACAGGGAGACTCAGACAGAGACCATCTGTCAGTGACTAAAGCTATTCTTTAAAAAAGAAAACATTCATCTGGGATTTGCCCTTTACAGAGTAAACCCACTTAACCTCCCAATAAGATTAACTGTTATTTGTTTCCATTAAACAAAAATGACCATGCTAATATGCATTTAATAGTACTAACAATGAGACAAACAAGAATTTCAACAATTTTTAAATTCTTTAAAATAATAAAAACTTATTTCTTGACAGCTCTTTTATTATTCATAAAGAAATTTCATTTTTCATTACAAGCTTTCTTCCCTGAAGTGAAGACTAAAAATGAGGAAAAAAAAAAAAAAGTCAGGGTAAATATTGAAACTAAGGGAGTAGGCTCTTGAGTCTGCCAGTTATTATAGATAGCAATGACTGTGTATAAATTAAGTCTGAATAATGCATATAAAAACCCAATACCTTTGGAGCACTGATGATTTTCACCTGTGCCCTTCCCATCTAGGCATTTACAAAGAAAGGTATTTAACTAGATTGATTATATGAGGCTGTCTGAGTAGAGTTACTGCAATGTAATGGAGACTGTGCTCCTCTGCAGCAGCGCAAGTCACTGAGCCAGCCTGAAGCTATACTGAAAAATACCTTAATGTCTCCTCCTGTGCTGACAAAACACAGTACTACTGTCACATAAGACTCCTCCTGCTGTTGAAAAACACAGTAGGAGAAACCTTTAAGTGTAGGCAACCCTCTCCCTGCCAATTTTGTCTTTATGCTTTTTTTGCCAGACCAAATTAGTGAGATGTGCAAAAGCAGTACGCTAAAACATGAAGGACTAAAGTGCAAAATCCCTCACAAAATTAATTCCTGGGTCCCCATCTTCCCATTTTCCTCAAAACTCTGCCTCTAAAGTAACCTAGATGAGAACCACAAGTGGTGTCCTCCTCCCCTCAGAAGCCGCCTGAGGAGAACTCCATAAAGTTTGTTTCTGCTGCAGGCATAATTCAAATCTTACAGGACCCAGTGGGAGCATATTTACCAGGTTCAGTTAGCTTTGCATCCAGCTTTCTTCTTTAGTGGTAGTGCCACTACACAATCAGTAAACATTAAGACAAAGCAATTATACAATCATTTTCTCGGTGAGAAATTGGCATATGTTATAAATAAGAGTAATTAAATTGATAAGAGGAATCATTATTAACAGTTCAGAACAGCTAAAAAAGTTGTTCCTAAAACAGAGAATTCCCCTCCAACACAAAGTATACTAAGAACTAGAAGCAGAAGAAAAAAACCTTAGGCATGCAACTCTCCTCTTGTTATTGTAAGAGTGAACAGCTGATGCATTACTTGAATATACTGTATCCAAGATACAACATGGGGGGGGGGGGAAGATCTTATAGTCTATACAAAGCATGTTAAAGAAGCCAATACTTAACTCTGTTTTAGTAGGTTTTAAATCTAGATGAAGATGCAGCACCACTCATTTTAAAACTGCTAAAATCTCCTTTCTACTGGACAGGTGATATGATCACAACATTTTAAATTGTGAAATCATTCCTTTGTCATTGTGCTGGCTTCTGTTTCTTCCCTGCTAAGGGAACAGATTCAGACTGGCATTGCCCACAGTTTGTGTACTGTCTGTAAAACTAGAGCTGGACAATGAACTTGGTGTTTTCATTACTTTACAGAAAGAACCATGAAGAGTGAAATCAAGAAAGGCATGATTTAACATAGGATCATGTTTAGCTACGAATAAAGTTCTGACATAAGACTTGCCACACGCTAGAAAGTTATGGCACAGAACACTCAGTGGCCACTAAGAACTGACTGAAAGCACCAGGAAAAGCTTTTATCCATCCAAAAAACATAAGCTTCGAAATATATAACTTACACTAGAGTTCACTGGATTTGTCACTTCAGATATAAAGCATCTAGATAGAAGCAGAGTACTGAGGTTTGACTGCAATTACCTTATCTTTCCTATTTTTAGTGACAGGACCAGATTATTTTAAGTGCATTTTATAGAAAACCCTTCTTTACTGAAATATAAAGACTGTAATAAAGACAATACAATGTTTTGAAACTGTTTTAAATCCTTCACTCAGCTTTGCTTCTACAGATTTAACATGTAGGGGTTCTAATCTTACTGCTACTAATTAGAGCTTTAGTGTAATTGTGCCAACAGGGTGCTTGGCATAATAATTACTATTGAGAGATTCTGGTGGAGCAGTAACGTGCCCACATAATACAGATATGTCTAATATTATACAGCAGTCACCTCTGTATGTTGACTCTTAAGTTGGATTTTAACCAAGTAAGGGGTTATTTTGCTTTTATTATAAAGCTCAAAAGGCGTATACATATGTATGATTTAGGTATTCATTTTTTCCTCTTTGATTCTTTTGAATATTAATTAGTTAGGAGAAAACTAGAAGGCACACTTTATTCCATATCCTTCATAATTTAGTCTAGTTTGGCATGGGAAAATGAACAAAAATGTTTATGTTGGCAGGTCATACTTCTAATGTAATATTAGACTTTCTTAGGGTAACGTCCTCAGCTGCAAAATTTACCATAATATACAATAAACTGAACTAAAAGCAGAGGATGAGTAAGACTTAAAAAAATCAGCATTTAGAAATCGCCTGTGCTGCATTCCATTACAGTCTTACTGGTCTTGAAACAAATCTTTATGTAACTATTTGAATAAGTCTATTCAGTGAAATACATAAGACTTAAACCTAAGGGACAATGCAGGAACACTAACAAAAATACAGAAAAGCATTTTTGATCACTTAGTAACGTTCACTATCTTACTGTCTAACAAGTTTCAGATAATGAAACTTTGTTAATGATGTAAATCTATAGTGAAAGAACACTTACCAGCATTGAGATGTTTTGTTTGGTTTTGTGTTTTTTACCTCTAGATATATCAGCTTCGGCCATATAATCATTAAAGAAAAAGAGCTAATTATGGCTATTTGTTAAGAAGGACTTTAAAAGCAATCTAAACACACAAACCGTGCTCAATAAAATAAAATAAGTAGTAAGAGGCCTTTTCAGTCTAACTGTAGAATCTTCTTTTTAAAAAAAGATGAACTCTTTAAAAGAAAAGGTACAGCATGGAGCCTGAACCAGAGCTCCATCTAGAACAGACAGGCTTGTTTTTACTGCCCCTTAGTGCTTCCCTTTTAAAGTGACAGGAAACCAATTTCTGATTACAAATCAATAAGTTAGCATCAGACAGTAAATTTTGTTGTTGATATTAGATCAGGGAAGAGGATATCAGAGAAGACCAGATGTTGCCATTTGGATGCATACAAAAACCAGAAAACAGGATTGCTTTTCTTCAACTCCATATTTTCAAGCAACAATTCTTACAGAATAAGTCACATGTGGCCTATTTATCATTTATGGGTCACCATCAGAATAAAAACTGCAATAAATATATCATACAAATGAAGTGCGTAAGTTAAAGTCTCAAAACCAGGAACCATTGAAATGTGCTGTATTAGTTAATATAATTGAAACAAAAAGTATGTATGCTCCTGTCAGACAAAATACCTTTTGATGAAGTCTCTTTTTTCTTTAAGCTTTTAAGATAATCTTAGAGAAATCATCAAACTATAAAAAGAAATCAATAAAACAGAAAAGGTTCCCATCACCCCTAAAAAAATCCATAACTTTTGCATTTTAATAGAGACACTACAAGACTATACCAGTCATTTTCTTTCTGATGTGTTCCTTTGATTTCACTCTTATCTCACAGGACTCTTGACTTTCCTGAGAAAGGGATTATTGAATTGTATGTCTCCCTCAGATGCTCTTGATCATTCAAGTAGTCTGTACTTAAGAACGTTACAGAGTCTGCTCAGCTGCTGGCTCCTTGGGAACTCATCAGGGACTGTCATCTTAATATTAATTGGGTTTTGTGCAGGAATCTGAGTCCCACAATGAGAGGGTTTCAAGAGAGAAGATTATGCCCAAAGCCAGATATAAAGACAAACATATTTAGCACAACAATTATGATAATTGCAGAAACACTCTGAGAAATAAGTAAATCTGATTAAGAGCACTTCTACATGATCAAATATTAATCTGATGTCTTCACTCTAACCTGGTTTGAACATAAGAGGCTTCTTATGGTTTTATGTATTAACAGATTTGTAGAAGCTGAACTCATAGTACCTAATAATATGGTACATCCAAGTCAATACAGTAAAAGGATCTTTACGGAATGTAATCCACTTAAATTAAAAATAGACACAGATTGAATCATAAAGCTTAGATTAAAATTGACATGCAGTCAATCAATAAAACATTTTATATAAAGTCTTGTATAAACGACCATAGCATTTTTCAATCTCATAGCATAAAAACTCGTGTGCATTTTTATATTGAAGAAAGGCTGCATCACTTCAGAACAAATCATCATAAATACCACTCAAACACTTAGAAGTTTCCAGGCTCAAATAATATCCAGCACATTAAACATGCCTATATCTGCAGATGTGAGATTTATCTCTCTTTAAAAATATGTGTATGAGCTCTACAGATTCAAAGTACCTGATTAAACCATTTCATCTTTAAAAATGCTATAATTTATGAGGACTGTGGGCTGACACTGTATATTTTCATGAGACAATGGCAGCAAAATCAAAGAAGTGTTTACAACACTGATTCCTCTGCCCACGTGTGCGTGCACATACTTGTATATAAATATACACATATACAGGCTCCTCTATCAAAAATCCATGCAAAATTGTGTTTAATATTCTGTACACTTATTTAATAGTAGCACAACAAATATTTTCAGTTTGTTATGCACAGATAAGTTTTAAATAAATCCCAAGCTAATATATGCATGCATACTTTTAAATACAAGTTTGCAAACGCTGCTGAGAACATCTACACCACGTTTGCATGATCATTCAAGTCAACTCGGATGAAAGCTTCCATGTATAGGTAAGTTTCCAAAATTAAACATACAGTATCTTGAAAATATTATAGTAATATATGCACAGAAGTGTACAAAAAAGGATAATAGAAAAATTATAATACAAAAATGAATTATTTCAACCTGAGAAACACACATATATAGGAGCCTGTCTATTCATCTTTACTTCCAAGTATTAACCACATATAGACCTTACGTGAAAGGTAAATCTTGCCAGCATGGCTTACCTCCCATAGTAATTAGGCTTGTGTTTCTGCTTTATTAACTCTGATACAACAGTGTCCTGCCCTCTGTCACCAGGGGTACTAATAGATGATAATCACTACGATTTGGAAACCATACAAATTAAATGATGAAGTGAGATGAAGTGTAGCAATGCAATGAGTTCAAGGACGAGCAAGTCAGTCATTTCAATACTAATTTTCAGGATATTGAATACGAAACATATGAAGAAATGAGACAACAGTTTATCACGAAAAAAATACATTTACAAGTGTAGAAAATGTGATACTGACTCTTAGCTCCTAACTAGACTTAATCTTACAGCAATAATATTGCAGACTTATTGGTAATTTTTTTTAAATCAAGTGCTTAATTGAAAAGAAACATGACTAAGGTGACAAAAGTAACTTAATTATGAATAGTTATCAGCATTTTCTTCTTTTAGAATTTTTTTAAACTGTTAAAACATGATTAATATCACAATTTTACAGTAATTTCAAAAAGGGGCTTCAAATTCTGAAATGTCCATTTAAATGATAAATATCCTTTAAAAAAAACCCTATCAGCTTTGTAAGAGACAATTAAAAGCATTGACATGAAGATACCAAGTCTGAATATTGTCACTGTACTTAACTGTCTTCAAATCCATACTTGTCTTTGGGAACTTATCAATAATACATTCTCCTTATAACATTTATTCTTTTCAATACACAAGACATTTAGTTTCAAAGTAAATCTAAGACTCCCACATTTTTAGAAGGTAGACGTATATTGGGTATATTTATTGAAAGTCAAATGTTTCAGTATAAGCTAACATTAAAAAAAAAAAAAGTGAAAAATTTTGTGTCAAACAGAGCTTTTTTTAAATAAGTAAACAGGTGAATGTAGCTCCTTAAATGATACTACCTAGATATGTAAAAAATTCTTGGGAAAACAATCCATGTCATTTAAATCAAAGTCACACTTTCCTAGTGGTTTTCTAAACTAATATATTCACCTACAAACAGCTCACCCTAATATCAATAGTTTTTAATTCTGATAGATACCAGTTTCAATAATCAGGATGCGTTGCAGAAACATAAATCTGCCTGGGCCTATATCATGCATTTTGAAAGCAAATACTCTGCATTCTTTTTGAAATTAAGCAAGTACACTTTTAAACACCCCTTATAAACAAAAATTATAAAATACTATTTGTACCTTGTTCATGTATATTGATGTTAAAATACTGTTTCATTCTTTAAAGTGTAAAGATAAAGTAATATAATTTCTGAACTAAATCTGAATTCTACATGAGAAAACAATTTAAAATTATATCAAAACTTTTAACAGTAGGTCTGCTCTCAATGATCTTACAACCTACAAAGGATGTGTTTTACTACAGTGCCACAAAATGCGTATAGCCCATATAATACAATTCAATTTCATATTTAAGACTCAAGCACTACGATTTCAAAGAAGTGTACTAAAAATTATAGTTTCCATCTTTGATGAGGAAAGGCTTAATAGACAAAAGAAGTACAGATACTTTGCTAATAATTATCCAACTAGCTACTTTCTGTTCTGAGGAATTGTTTTCTATGGTTAGCATGTTTACATCCATTCACTTCTAGACGCAGATTATGGCAATTAGATATTTATCCTCCTTAATGTACACTGTTTTTATTTATGTTGAACTTGAATCCATTATCAGAAACAAAGCTGCATACATCTAACCCTAACCAATTGCTGGAGATGCACACAGACTACTGCTTGTTTACTTTGGCTAGACTAATCTTATGGCATGCATTAAAAATGTTGTACTTGTCACTGACTAATACAACAAATTGAAACCTTGGAACAATCTTATTTACAATTCAAGTGCTCCATATTTGATTCTTGCATCAGAATGTTCACTTAACCCTTTTGTTAAATAACTGAATCTCAGAGCAATGCACAGTCACACTGCAATTTAAAACTAAATGCAAGATATTTGCTTTGTTGCGCATAGTTTTTATCTAAAGGATACATCCAGAGTGCATTACCTCACTCAATATATTTTAGACCCTGCGTTATTACGTCCAGGACGTTTCGATAGACAAATCCAAGTT
>JAVSBS010008448.1:1821-15122 GCA_033124195.1 Coracias cyanogaster
AGATCAGGTTGCTCAGAGCTCCATCAAGCCTGGCCTTGAATGTCTCCAGGGATGAGGCCTCCACCACCTCTCTGGGCAACCTGTTCCAGTGTCCCACCACCCTCATAGTGAAGAACTTCTTCCCAATGTCTAATCTAAACCTACCCTTCCCTAGTTTACAACCATTGCCCCTTGTCCTAGTGCAACATGCCCTTGTAAGCAGTCCCTCCCCAGCCTGCCTGTAGGCTCCCTTCACATCCTGAAAGGCCACAATAAGGTCTCCTCGCAGCCTTCTCTTCTCCAGGCTGAACAACCCCAACTCTCTCAGCCTGTCTTTGTAGGTGCTGCTCCAGCCCTCCAACCATTTTTGTGGCCTCCTTTGGACCTGCTCCCCATCAGGTCCATTTTGTCAGGCTTCCCGCAAAGCAAAGCCATGGGCACCCACCACTGCTCTTCAGGCTCTCTCAACACTAGGAACAGGCAACAGCCCTGACATTCAAACAGAAGCAACTACCGGGATTAACCTGATAAAAGGTCATGAACCAGGACTCAGGAGGCAATGCCACAGTGCAGGTTTAACAGACTGAGCACGCGATGGGGCAGAAGGAGCTGGCTGGCAATGGGATGGTCGGTCATGGGACCAGCACCACTCAGGACCCCAACACCTGCTGTGGGATGGACAGAATGCTAGAGCCCCTGCACACACCTCTGTGGGACCCTCGGCCCAATATGATGTCTTCTACATATGGTGAATTAATTTTTACAGACTTCTGGTTACCTTACAGCTGATTTAAATAAGAAAATCCTCCAGAGATGATATTATGAAGTGAAGCAAAGCCAATAATTACCAGAAGTCAAAACACTATGTGCAAACAATCTATGTAAAACAAATTCCTCTTAGTTTCCCTCTTTAAGCCTGTTTAAGCTCCTAGAACCATTCCCAGTATTCAGATGACTTTAATCTTAGACACTACTTGCTACAAGATGAACAGCCTCAGCAGTAGTACTAAAGCTGCTCAAAAAACCCCAACACACTGTTTAACCAAAGCTTATTCTCTTGGTTTTCATCTCGTGTTTCAACGGCAAGTGAAACTTGCCACAGGTCTGTTCTCCTGGAACATATTCATGGAAGCAGGCAACGACCAGATCTGGTGCAGCCTGAGACCCCACCAAAGCATCCCTTCACAGCCCTTCAAGCTTTTGGCAGCTCTTCTTCTACCAACAGCTCACGCACATCTTCTCAAATTTATAACATAGCCAGACCTGGCTTCTTAGGTTCCTCACTGCCTGCCTTTCCAGTCCACTCACAGCTTAGTGCACAGGTTTTGGAGTAGATGTGGGCAGGAGCACGCTCAAACCTCCTGGGACATCCTATGGCAACTGCATCCTTTGCTCCTACTTGCCCCTTTAAAAAGGCCAAGCTAAATTAATCACAGACGTGTAGGTTGGAAGGGACCTCTGGAGATCATCTCTTCCAACCCCCCTGCTCCAGCAGGTCACCCAGAGCAGGGTGCCCAGGATCATGTCCATGTGGGTTTGGAATCTCTGCAGAGAAGGAGACTCCACAACCTCTCCGGGCAGCCTGGGCCAGGCTCCCACACCCTCGTTCTTCCATCAGCATTTAACTCAACTGCCTCAACCGAGACAAGTAACCTCACCCTGCAGAGCACATTTCCAGGTCTCAGGGACTAAGGAAGGTCAGCCAGCCACGGCATCACCCTCCTCCTTCCCAGCCATGCTGAACACCAGGAGAGGAGATGCTGAGGGGTTGTCCCCTCTCAAGGACTGCTGCTGACCCAAACGCCAGCCTAGGGCAGGGAGGGGAAACCTTACACATGCTGGGGGGGGGAGGTAACGCTAAATGATTCATTTCTGACATCGGCCATGATTAAATTTTAATCTCTCCAACAAGAATATGGTTCTCATTAGCCTCATTAGTTCCCAGTTGTACTGCAAGGCAAGTGTCACATGGTATTAATCTTTGTTTTCATTAATATGTCATATCAAGTGCTCACAGCGTTCTTTGAAACCGATACGCTCCCTCTCTTCTGCGTGAGTAGGAAGTGCCAAAAAGCAGCTTCCTCGACAGGAAGGATGACCCCCTGAGATCCTTCAACTTCGGGTTTACGTTTCCAGAGATAATCTTTTCTTTCTGGGGAAAGAGGGAGGGGACTTCAGAGTACAAGGGATGTGAGGCTGTGATCCACAATAACAAAGAAATTCCTGAGGTTTATTGCCAAGGCCAGATAAAGGAATAAAGATATTCTAAGTTTTCTTGTTGTTGTTGTCATTGGGATATTTTGGAGAGCTAGAAAAATACAGGCAGGCTGCAAAGAGGGTTTTTTGCAAGCAGGTTATTTGCAGAGCCCCCAGCAAACTGCAGACGACTCTCACTCAGCATTCGCATCAAGATGCTATTTGCTCATGTGATTCATTTAAAATCCCAGATTTGGGGGTTTTTAAATACACAAAATTGTACACTGGATTCAGGCACAGCATTAACTTTTTTTCTTGCACTTCAAACTTAACACACATCAGCTTTACAGGTACTAAAGTCTCGCAGTCCCTCAGTCCAAGCCTGGATTACTTCCAGACAGGCAGGATACAGACCCATGGAAAGACCCAGCCAAGGTCACCCAGCCCGACACATCCACTCCTGCCTGGACACTGAGGTCTCCGAGAACTTCCCAAGTGAACCACGCGTGCTGATAAAACCCAGGACGGGCAAGCTCTTATTCCCTACCTGTACAGCTCCAGATCTTTCAGTGTTTGCTTGCACAGAGGTAGCAAAAGAGAGAATTCTTGAATTCCCCATGAAACTTAATAAAGCACCCACATTAGCTCAAAGTTAGCTCAAATGCACCCATGTGGATCCGTTCATTCACCCTTGGGCGCACTCTGGTCTGCTGGAAGCTCAAAGGGAGATTCTTCCATCTTAATGTCATGACCAGGACTCTTCTAGATGTAAAAACGAGCATCTCCATAAGTGCTGTGCCCTCATCATAGGAGGGTCACAAACCAGTGCAGTTAAAAATGGGAACAATGCTTTGCCAAATCACATGGGATGTTTTACAAGCTGGCACAAGAAACTCAGAAGAGATCTGTTTCTATCTTTACCAGGTAGGATGATGGTAGATAAAAACCCAAGTGCTTTAGGCTAGAAAACCAAAGCTGTAGAATATAAAGAAAGAGGGAAGAGGTCCATTTAACAGCTACTAATGCTCTCCTGGAGTGAAAACACAGCCCTGAGCATCTCACCAGCCCCTCAGCATTTAATGGGGTTCAGCCTGAAAGAGTCACCAGTTCATCCACTAATCCCAGTCTTGCACGTGCTAAAGTCCTGCACAGGTCAAGTGGTTTTTAATGAGACATAGAAACCACAAAACCTCCATGACATACAAACCTTTCCTCTTTCTCGGCTGTAAAGGAACTTCTGAGGACGGTAATTTAATTGCAATTAAATTACATGCCTCAGAGACAGCCTTTCATGACCTGCAGGATACCTGTCCCTCCAACAAGGCCTTCATGTTAAAGTTAAAAGCGATTAATATCACACTCAACCAGCTAAATATGAAAAAACACCAGGGCCAGAACAGAGGTGTGTCCTGCCCTCTGTGTTCTAGGAAAGTCTTGCAGCATCTGCAACTTCTTGGAAGCCACAGGGGCTTTGGAAGACCTACGAGCACAGCTCAGGCAGCACTCACCCTCCATCTCCAGTGTTATATGGTGATGAAACACTGCTTAGTTACATATTCCTTGCAAAAAATAAAAAAAAATACCCTGCTTAGGCTTATCTTACGCTAAAATACCTCTTAGCAGTAGCTCCACCAACATTTTCCACAAGGGAAGAACACACTGAAACAAACCTTGTAGCCACCTCATGCTAGAATATTTTATTTATTGGCTTGTTTTACCTATTCCCTTGAGCTCTTGTAACTCTACCAGAAACTTGGTCATGAAAGAAAAAAAGGCAATAGGATTTAAAAACCCCACAATTCCAGCTTGTGTCAAGTGTCTTGCAAACTGTACTCTCTAACGGTGAGCAACGCGCTTTGCAAAATGAAACAAGGGAAAGGAAGGATTTTCAGACGCCATTTGGAAATGCTGAGGGGGGCGGTGGTGGTTCGGTGGGGAAACAACAGAAGAAGAAACAGGAGATCAGTGGTAGAGGAGTTTAAAAGTTTGTTTATATAAGAAAACGTAATAGCTCTCTGGAGACACCTTACTGTGGGATAAAAGTGATTTTATTCCAGAATTACCAATTCACTTTAGAAGTGCATTAGTTATTCTGGTACAAAAAGGATTTAAGTTCTGCCGGAACGTCTCTCCTGGAGAGCCTGTCCTGACAAAGGACCTCTACTGCCATGGTCCATCTCTGCAGACCTATGTCCCAGCAGAAACCAGAGGGATTAAAACCACAAATGGAGGTTTCGTGAGGTCAAAAGCTTTCCCCATTCTTGTTTAAGTCTACGACAATCCATTCTATTAATATTCAGGAGGAAAGGGGGAGAAAGGCAAAGCCATTGGACCTGTGGAGCTGCTCTGCTGCTCCAACGACAGAACCTGGACAGGCAGGACTTGCAGTCTGCAAAGCGGACACTGAACTGCGGCGGATTCCTACCAAATATCTTTAGCTTCATTAAAGAGTTTCTATGATACTCACTCCAGGACCACTTTTTGGTATTATTATTTTAGCGAACTTAGCCACAGTCTGCAGAATTTATGAGAAAAATCAAGGCTAAAATCAACATAACAATCAGGCACTTCACATAGCCTATGGGCCAGACATTAAACCCTCTCCTGCACTGGCAGATTTTCCTCGTTCTTGACAAGTCTCTCCTATCTTAAAAGGAAAAGTTCAAAATGGCAAAGGGGAAAACAAAAACCTCGTATTTTAAGACAGACACACTGAGCTTCTGATGCAAGTGTGGCACCATTATACATGTGTCCCATGACTCAGAACACGTCCAGGTTTAGTCTGAGCAGACCCCAGACACCACAACTGTTTTGGGAACAGAGGGCCTGGAATTACGAAGCCTCCCGGTGCATTCCACTTTAATTTGGCAAAGGCAATTTTGGCCCTGTGCTTCACAGGTACCACAGAATCGCCATGGGTGCAAAAGACCTTGAAGATCATCAAGTCCAACCATTATCTATCTCCACCAAAATTAACATGCTGTTCTCTGAAAGCTAACCTAGTTCTGAGACCCACCTTACTTCAGACAGTTCACCTGCGCTTTGGCAGAGCCAACGGTGAACAAGCAAAGTCAAGAATTCGCAACCAGGACAACATCACCCTGGTCCCAGTTCTCTGGATTTTAGCTTGCCAAAGCAATCCTTATCCCGCAAAATCCATCACAAAGCTCTCGTGTCAGCCCGTTCCAGGAGCAGCTTTCTTGAGGGTTATAACACCCTCAAAGACCTTGAGCTGGTCACTTGCCATGCCGTCGGAGCAGGCTCAGCTGTCCCCAGGCACATGGGTGGAGGTCAGCAGTACCGGGGCAGGCTGGCAACACATCCTGCCCTTCAAAGGAGACAGTTTGCTCTTCTAAAGCTTCCTCTGACTCTGAGCCCAAGCCAGCTGGACAGCAGTTGAAAGACTCGCTCCTTCAGCAGCACCCGGTATCTGGAGACTCCAGCCCAAAACAAATAGAAGCATTTAAAATTAAAATAGAAAAAGAAAAGGCGATAAAAGGAATAAATTGTTCCTCACTGGCCTGAAGAAGAGAACTTTATTTCTCCTTATCAGCTCATATCTTCCTTGAACTGGCTTCCCAGGCAACTACTGCAAAGGATTTTGGTGGGTCAAGTCAGCCCACTGGCTTGCAGGAGTCCACAACTGCCAGCTGCAGAGGAACACTAAGAAAGACTGTACAATAACTGCACAGGAGGAATCTCTTCCCCATTTCAGATGCCTCTTTGCTGAGCTATCTCATAATTCCAGTTAGGAATGCCTGACAACATTATCCTTTCCCTTCTTTATTAGAAGTCACTGTGGTCTTCAACAGATGCTTTAGAGAACAATCAGAAAGAACAATCAAAACCTCTCAATCTGCCCAATTTAAGAGTAAGACAGTGTCACTGAATCATAAAGGGATAGGAACAGAAGGGACCTCTGAAGATCATCTAGTCCAAACTTCCCCCTGGAGCAGGATCCTAGAGTAGATCACAACGGAACTCATCCAGATGAGTTTTAACTGTCTCCCATCTGGAGACAAAGTTAAGGGACCATCTAACCCTACCCACAAACCGGTGTGAAAAGGTACTTTTAAAGCCAGCCTTAGTTTTAAGGCCAACTCTACCATCCACCCATCCACCATCCGCAGCAATATTCATGAGATTTCAAGTCCTCTCATCCCTCATGCCACCACAATTCCCTGAGATCAGTTAATCCCTCCTTTGCTCCATCTCCCATGTTTCTTTGCACTGTAAGCAGCCAGGTGCCCAGCATCCCCTGCTCCAGGAACTGAACGTCACACTGTATGCACAATCATAATACGGTTTTGACCACCCAGTGACCCATCGCAGAACATCTAATGAAAAATGTAACCGCAGCTGAATGAACCGTACTGCTGGCTTGCTTTGATTCTTTTCCCTCACCCCTTTACAAGAAGAATCTAATTTCCTGTTTAATATATTCGATGCCACAATTAAGAGATGAAGTTGAGGCAACGCCTCCTAACCCCTTCCTCTTTTCTCTCTCACCCCTCCCCAGAAGGACTTGACCCATTCCCTTGGTGTGTTATCGCTCTACACCAGGAGTCACCTGCCTCTGCCATGGCAACTTGTAAACTCCAAATGTGAAGTAGCAAAGGAGGAAAAAAAACAATACAGCCTTATCTCAAGTATCGAGTCAATTCCTTTCAACCAGGGCATCCACAAAAGGCATTCCTGCTGGCCAGCTCATTGTCTTCAGCGCTGCAGAGACCTAAGGCTTGGCCATGAGCTTCTCACACCCCTCAGGAAGAGGCATTTGGACATGGTCTGCTGGACACTGGTGGTGGTTTGGTGCAGCAGTGGAAAAAGCCTCCCCTGTCTATCCCCCATCCCTCGCCTCTCCCTCAAAGACTTGAAACATGACAAAATAGCCACACGTTCAACAGGCACAACGGGATTTCTTTTGGCCAAACCTCAAGAGTTCTACAGGACTGTCACCCCCCCAGCCCCAGCAGAGAAGACGTCACACCTCTGCCTTTAGTCTGCTAGGACCAGGAAAAGCAACTGGGAGCACAGAAAGCCTGTCATGCTAACGTCTTAGCCCTTAAAAGTAGTCTTCAGGAGCAAGCTAGATCAAACCTTCATCCTCAGGAATCACCACGTGTCCAGCTTTCAGCTACAAAACCTTTGCAGCTTCCGGGGGAGGTTATTCCGGGTTTTTTCCTCCCATAAACAAAATGCCAAGAGAAAGAAATCAAGGAATACATCCAGATTTTGCTGCTATAATGACACAGGCTCCTGTATCTCTGGGAAAGGAGAGCAGGACGATGCTTCAATTCTTGCCCTGTAACATAAAACATCTAGAAAAATAGACAAGCGATTTTGGAATAACTTGGAAATGGGCAACAGAAAACTATCCACCAAGTTATTTTTCAAATTTTGTGGCTTGCTTTCACAGTCTTAAGTTCACGCTGAGTTAGGAGCTCAGAGAATAGAGCTTTTCAGAAAGCCAAAGCTGTTATCCCTCACCCACTTACATACCATCTGGAGTAGGATGGGAATGAACGGGAGAGGACAAGACGCAGGGCTGCCCAAGCACACGCAAATCCTGACAATCCAATTCATCCTGACAATCCAATTCCCTGAGCCAGTCTATAGGGAGGGTGTCCTGTCGTGTTGTAGAGCCAGAAGATTTGGGAAGAGCGTCCCAGTGACACAGCTTGGGCACCTCTTCATGGTGATGAGGGCCTTTTACCTCCCCAAAGCTACCACATCACCTCTGCTACAGAGAGAGGTAACTAAAGAGATGAACTAATGAAATCTGGGGTTCTAAGGGTCCATCCTCTTTTAAGCAATGCATTTGGGACCTCAGCAAGTGTGAGGGCCACCTAAAGCCTTTCCTTTTGCACCACAGCCTTTCCCTGAAGCAGGGCCATATGTGGATGGTCACTATTTCTCCTTTTTTTCCCCACAGCTTTATGAACCTGAGTGTTCCAGCTCTTCTCTGGATAGAGCTGGAAACTGAGAAACCATCTCAAAAGGTGATTATTAGGGGAATTCCCTTGTAACAGCCATGAGGGAAAGTACTCCACAGCAGGGACCATATGTAGCATGGCACATTATGCAGCCAGTTGGCCTCAGAGGAGGACAGAAATCAGGGCAGACATCCCAGGAAAGAGAGAGCAGGGACATGTCCATAACTCATTTCTGCCAAACGCTTTCCTTATCTCACATTCCTACATTGCTCCTTACCAGATTCCCAACCTCAAATGGTAACAGAAAGTCGATTGTACACAATGAACAGCAAGAGATTACAGAGAAAAACAAAGCAGAGAGATCATCAACCTACCAGATCTGTCCAACGTTGACCAACGAGAGGTAGAGAACCCACAGGACAGCCATGAGGACCATGTTTGCACATCCAGTTACCAGCACAAAGGCTGAAGCTCCCAGGCCAAGCAGGGAGAGGTAGTCTAAGGTGCTGTCCATGTCTGACCAGTTCAGAAACCAGATGATCGTTGGTGCATAGCTCAGAGCATCCAGGTTTATCTTCCCTTTGAAATACTTTTTGACGTTCTGCAGGTAGAGCTTACAAGGCAGCAGCCCCTTCTCTCCTATTAGCTGCTTGTTTTGATGATACGCCACCAAGAAGGCCACAACTAGAGGAAAACAAGGAGGAGAAAAAAGAAAAAAAAAACAGTATTAGAAGTCACTCAGGCTGAAGAACATATTCTGAGTCCAGAGTTGCAGAAGTATACTCATGCCTCAGGAAGGAATTTATTCATATGGCCTCATCACCGTTAAAATCCAGCACAGTCACTTCTATTAACCATGATGCAGAAGGCAGAGGAAATCTATAAATATCATCTCTGCCTTCCCACCAGGAAACGGCACAGAGTCTGTTTCGAGATCATTTTCTCCTCAACAGCTGTAAGGGACATGCCACTTGCTGCAGGCAAACCCAACAACACGCTTCTGGGAAGAGCTGCCTGGAGCTGAGCGACCCGACCCAGCGGAGAACCAGGAGGCTCAGCCAGCTCTGCGTGACCCCAGGTTAGGCACACACGCTATTCATCTCCAAAAGCGGATGAGGAGAGCAGCCTAATTGCACTGCAGAGTACGAGTGAGAGTGATGCACTGATTTCAAGACTTTCAGACGGAATTTCCTTTCTACGAAAAGCATTTGGAAAGAGGATGCTGAGAAACCTTCAGTTCCTGCACAGTTTCTGGGGAGCAGAGATGAGGCAGCCAGAAACCCCCCCCCAGTTCCTTCCAGCTCTGCAGCAGCTTTCCAATCCCTCCTATTTCTCTTTCACAAAAGATTTTGCAGTGTAAATAGCCCAGAGCTCCAGCAGTTTTGTTGTTGATGGTGATTTACAATGTCTGCTGCTCCCAGCACCAATGACCCAGGGCAGACCGACGGCAGATTGTGCCTGCGAGGTTACACTTTGACTTTAGGGTACAACATATCTCCATTTTTACATAACGCTATCCATGCATCCATCACCTTCTGGATTATTGCCTTATATTGAAAACACTTAATATTTCAAAATATTGTTAACAAGACAGCTTGAACTCATAGACATCACTCAAGAGGTCTCCAAAGGACCCCGTCACTCTTTGAGCAGCGTAACGGTTAATGATTAGACATTGCAATAGCAGAATACAGTGGCTATGCCATGCGTTGACCTTCTGGATCCTCTCACATCCTGGTAGGTTGGAAATACAAAGTCTTTAATATTTTCCCGTCCTCTAGATTGCTACTTTTTACATGTCACTACAGCTCTCTCATTTCTAGCGTCTATGCTCTTGTGCTGGACAATCTTAGAACAGCCAGATGCTTTTTTTAACAGCACATAAGCAATTTAATTACAGATTAGAGACCTAGAATTTGATGTTCTACAGAGAAAGTTGGTCAGCTTCTAGGGATTATCTCATATTTTAGGAATCTCCTCCAGTTACCAATTTGCAGCTCATAACTGCTGTAATCTCCATTTCTCAGAAAAAAAAAGAGAGATGAAGGCCAACATTTCCTGATTAGGCTCCATACACTGTGCTCCCAGCCGCTAACTTACCCATCTTTCAAACATTATCCAAACACCAGCCACGTCACATGCTGCAATACCACAGGTCTTGCAAAAGGCCAATTTGTTTCCCCCCGCACTCCCCAGTCCTCTTTAGTTAATGATCAAATCTGTTTCCTTCCTTATCTGAATACTGTCATTCTGCAAACAAGAATGCTGGTGTTCATCTGGTCGGTGTTTCTCACTGGGAGCGCTGGTGGAATGTCTACGTGAAGCTACACCCCAAGTTCAGGCCTGGATTGGCTTTTCTTTGAAGTTCAGCTAGCAACCCAAAGCCTGCAGCCCCAGGGAGCAAAAAATAAATGTCCCATTCTCCCCCCCGCCCCAGACACACACAAAGGTCTCCAGTGGATTTCGGTTAATCCACTTAACACTGACTCCATCTCTCTGCACACGCCGCGTATTTTGTTCGCGTTTGAAAAACCACTAAAACTCCCGATCCAACGCACATCTGAGGTCACTGGGAGGGTTCCCGTTGATTTCCACAGCTCCTGAATCCCTGGGCTAACACAATAAGGTCAGGCTTCGATCGCTTGCGTCTCTTCCCATCTGTCTTTTACACACAGGGAAGGATTTTACAAACGAATAAAAAGACACGCAAAATATTTTACTCGATTATGGACAGGGAAGGACAGGAGACAAACCAATCGCAACACTGAAGAATCGGTTTTGGAGCGCAAATTAAGTGGTTCATATTTTAAAGTATTCATCTTTTTCTCCCACCGCTCAGTTCGGCACAGCTGTGTAATCGGGAATCCTGACACATGAAATCAGCAGAAATATAATGCTTTGGAGCCTCAGATAATTTAATATCTTCATTTTCAGTCTAAGAAAAAATAAAAATAAAGACCAGCTCTGCCTTAAAAGTCCATGGCTTGATTTCCCTTGATTAGCACTGCAATTTGCTGCACAGTTTTCCAAAAGTGCTAATCAAATTCACCTCTAAATGCTATAGAAACTGCTGCCCCAACCCATAACTGCTAAGCAGGTTTTTTTTCCTAAAAAAAAAATAAATCTAAATTAGACCCCTGCACAATATGCAACATAAACAAGGAAAGGGTAAATTAGGAAAAACAAAACTATAGCAATTGCAGAAAAGTACACATGGTATGCACTAAATACCGTACAGCCGTTTTAAGGCTGAAAACAGCATTATAGGTCGGCATGGGCTGCACATCTAAAGCCTGCCTACTTTGGGCTCCAAAGTGGTTTTCTCCCAGATCACCGCTTTCTCCCAGCGACTCCACCCTGATACTTCCTATATCATGATTTCACAATTAAATCCCATCGCCTATAGCCCTAATTTGATGAAGGACTCACCTAACCCAAACCAAATGCTGACCTACACTTGGATCCATCACCTTCCAAGCCATCGGGGCCCATGGCCATCGAGCGCTGTTTGTTGCTCCCACATTTCACTTCCTAGACGTGCTGCTCCGTCCGGATCCAGCTCCCTCTCCTGGACACTCCCCAGGCTGAGCTGCTGTCTCACACCACACCGTGCTTCCTCTCTACTCATCTCCAGCATCTTTTGGAGCACCTTGGAAGGGCACATCGCTTAGGCAGCACCCACTTCTCAAACCCTCCCACCAAATCACGTTGACCTACTCTCCCAAGGCACCAGTTCCCGTGTTACTGGACACATGCAATACTTGAAACTACAGACAGATTCTGCAAATGATTTCAGCAACACAGGAGATGCACAGATCCAGGGGGGGGAAAGGGAAGTTATTCATCAGCTTGCCGTTGCTTCCTCTCCCTGAACCCTTCTAGAGAAGCTGTGTCCTTAAATTGACTGTAACACAGACCCCACTCCCTTCTCCAGGAACCTTCCCTTTGATCTTGGCTTAGTAAGGCGGGGGGAAAAGTCCCTTTTGCCCCCAAAGCCTGTGCTTTTCTTCCTCTTCCTTAACCCCTATTCTGAAACCTCTCTCCCACTGGCCTTGTATTTGGGGATTTTCCACTCTCCATCTTCCCGCTCCCTCCAGGTAAACATGGACAAACCAGTTTGCTTCCACCCTGGGCACTGGCTGGCGTGTTCCCTGCACTGTCAGGGCACGGGCCAAGGTTAACCTCTCCTCTTTGTCCTCTAGCTTCTTCCTAGCTAGAGGGTGGCAGAGCAGTTCTGTCACATGAGCCAGAACTCCCCGGTCAGTAAGTCAGCCGATGCTGGGGGACCCACCTACACAACAAACTGGGTTCAACCATACCATGGAGTTCAAGGCGCTGATAGAGTCTGGATGGAGTCTTAACCTCCATTTCTAATGGAAACTTCAATCTGGAGATACTCTGCTCAAGCAATGGCACTCCATCCAGCTCAACCTCTCCAAATGTGCTCTTGGGTGTCTGCAAGCCTCACACGAGCCCAGGGATGTTCTGGCAGCAAAGAGAGAAGGGTCTTACCCAAAGGGATGCTGAGATGGCAAAAGAGTCTGAGCGGGCAGGCACCGACCATCGCTGTTAGCCAGGCAAGCAGGCAACGTCTCCATCAACAGAGCTGCAAGACTCTGCATCCCGTGCAGGAGAAGTTGCCTTCCTCCTTAAACCTAACTCGTGGATTTGCAAACTTTGGGCAATGCGTTCATCAGCATCTCCTGTCAGTTTGGGCTTTATCGTTCCATCAAGAACAGCAAACACTTGCATTCCTGGGCAGCTTGCCCCCACCAGTTCCCAGGCTACCTCCAGCTCAGGCGCATGTCCTCCTGCACTGGGGCGTCCACAGCAGATTCCCCTGGGATGGAGCAAGCTGGCACAGGGCCTGATCCAGAGTCGCCCGATCCTCCAGCCCCTTTAGCAGGCCAGACCCCTCGGAGCGACCCTCCCTTTCTGGTATCAACAGACCAAAGGAGAGCATGACTGAGCAGGGTCATGCTCTCTCATTTTCAGAGTTCAGTCTTTTGAGCAGGGCCTGTTGGGACAGGGCAAGGGGTGATGGTTTGAAACTAAGAGGAGAGATTTAGACTAGAGAGAAAAGCAAATTTTTGATGCTGAGGATTTTGAGACACTGGCGCAGGCTGCCCAGAGAGGTGGTGGCTGCCCCATCCCTGGCACCATTGCAGGTGAGGTTGGCCGGGGCTCTGA
>JAVSBS010008451.1:3831-24338 GCA_033124195.1 Coracias cyanogaster
CAGTCCAAATCCACCTGAGCCACTCTAATCTTAGCAGCCTGGTCCACCTGCTGGTTGTTCTGGTGTTCTTCAGTGGCTCGACTCTTGGGTACATGAGCATCCACATGGCACACTTTCACAACCAGGTTTTCCACCTGAGCCACGATATCCTGCCATAATCCAGCGGCCCGGATGGGTTTCCCTCTGCTCTGCCAGTTGCTCTGTTTCCACTGCTGCAACCACCCCCTTCTTTTATAGAATCAAAATATGTTTTACAGCTAGGAAAAAATAAAATTTTTTAAACTCAGATGAAAAATAAAGATTGTTATTACTCAGATATTTTGGAAAGCACTTCATGAGTAACGTTGTTCTCTGCTGACCTTTATTTCCCCTAGAATGGCTTACTGGACTGTTGATTCTTAATCTGGAGGTTATGCAAGTGGTATGATGTATTGCTCTTGTAGTTGAATAGAAGTTAACTGTGATTACTTTAATGCTTTATAAAAATATGTATCAGATTTGAGAACAGAATAGTTCCATAGTTGCTTTGATTTACTGAAGATGTATATTGCATCTCTACTAGCGGTCTTTTGTGATGCATAAGTACTAATATTTGTATAGTAGGCCCATAAAATAAACATAGTCTCTTAAATTAGATCTGTAAGAGTCATTGATAGAAAATCCTAAGTAGAATAATTTCCATAATATATAGAAAATATATTTTCCTTAAATGAGGGTATTTTTAATATCTCTGATACTGTTTGCACTTCTTTTAAGAAACTTTTAACATCTGCAATGGTCCCCTGCTGTTTTTCTTCACTCCACATGTTTCTGCCATCATGACAGTTAATTAGTCGTAGCTGCAATATGAATTCTGTTGTTGAGACACCACTAGTGGCTGCTCCAGGTAATGTAATTGTCATGTTGTTAGGAAATACGTGACTCCTTATGTAAGAGTAAAGTTACCCTGAAGAGGCACTCTTAACAGGCTCACTTCATTTTCAGAATAGTATTTGTTCAGTTTTTCTCCAAAGTGACTTCAACCTGTTCAGCTGTTAAGCAGACAGCAAAACTGCAGAAGTTTTTTATTGTGCAACAACTTTGAAGTTCAAGTAAACTAGCTGAGGAGGGTAGTTCCTCTTAAACTTTTCAGCATGTGAAAAGACCTGTGCTTGTCACAAATAGTGCCTTATGCTTCACTGTGATGGAGAGAGGGTGGGGATTGTGGAGATGTATAGCTTCTCAGGTCTTCAGTGATTGGTGTTAGGGTAAGAAAACTAGTCCCGGGGGAAACCAGGGGTTTTGTGAGTCATTAAATAAAAGCAGAACCATAGTAAAAGATAACTAAAACAAGAAATAGATGTTTTAATTTTAACAAAGTCTTGGTTTATTTATTTATACACCTAAATATATAACTACAAAAACAGGTGTGATTTAAGTATGCAAGTAGTTTTGTTGATTGTGTTGTTATTACTTGGGTTAAACATATTTTAATATACCTCTTGATGGTAGAAGAAGACTTATTTCTTGAAAAGAATTACAAGATCTTTTGATAATATCTTGCCCCAGGAATACTTATTTAATTATATGTCCTATTTTTTTTGCTTTCTTGGTTATAGCCATTAAATAGAACATTACTGTAAATATATCTTTGTTTAGCAAACATGGTAATTTTAAGAATGAATTATTAGACTGTAATGTTCTGTGCTTCATATTATGTTATTTCCTACAAAATCACAAGTTGAAAACCAATGTGATTTTTATAACTGAAGAGTGCTGATGAAGTCTATATTGAGAGTTTAAAATTCTAGAAAGCAAAGCTGAATTACTTACATTTAATGTTTCTGATCATCTGGCAAAAAAACCCATGAAATTGAGCATAAGGAGTTACTTTCTTATAAACAGAGCTTGCTGAGTAACTTTTCTTACATAAATAAGGAGTCTTTGCAATCTGCTTTATATCTCTGCCTGCTGTTTCTAGTCTCTGCACAGAAAACAACTTCAGTTTAGTAGCTAGTCTGTGACAATTATTTAATTCTGTAGCTACAAAATTTTGATTATTTAAGGCTGTTCTTAAATGTGGATTTATTAGCATTGCTATGGAATTCTGTGAAATATGTGTATGAGTGGGAGTTTTTTCAGGTGCTCTTTGGTGTAACTTTGTGTAAACTCTATGGTATAACAGGGAAAGCATGTCAAGCGAATCTGTTGCAGGACATGAGTGTGTACATTCCTGGAACTACAGGATTTTTTTTAGAATGTAAATCATATGTATTACTGAATTTGTTCTTAAAAATTAATGTAAAAATTGAGGATACTTATTTCTCCAAGGCTTTGCTTATTTTTATCATTTATTTAATGACAAACCCCAAACATCTGTATTTGGAGACAATACTGGGTATTTAGGATTCACACGAGTATTTGCATATTACCTTGTCTAATCTGAGAGCTCCCTACTAACTTAAAATCTAATTGGGCTGGTACTACATAGTAGGAAGGGATTTTCCAAATCATCAAATGATGTTACTTCCTGTTACAGCTACCAGATCATACAATCCCTTTGATAGATCTATGAAGCTCCAAATCCTGCACTGAAAATAAAATAATACACAGTTTTGTGTGCATTATCTTTCTAGTCTATTGACATGCTTTTTCTTAAGGAGTATGTTCTTCTCAGGAGTGAAAATACTAAAAAATTCTGGAATTTTCTGCTTTGAGGCAAAATTATGTAAATATAGATAACACAAAGCTGTGCTGAAAGATATCTTACTGCATAAGCATTGTTAGGCTTCTCAGACCTATGACTTACTTCTGGTCATGACCCATAATCTTCATGGGTGGAATTACTTATTTCTCTATATATTTCTACCAGTGCACTTGTGACACTTCAGTCTGTGACAAACTTGTGCTTTTTGAGGTGTTTCTTCCAGCAGGACAACTGTGAGGTTGATGTCTGATATGACTAACTGAAGTTTAGGGTGAGAATCCCAAGTAACACTTAATTTCTTCTTATTATTGAAATAGAATGTCAGTGTACTATAAAAGGCTAACAGATTAAGTATGCTGGATGATACAATGGGAGAATATGAAGGGGTCATCATTCTCATTTAAACCAGGCTCTTACAGGATTCCCTTGGCATTAGTTTGTTGTGGTTTTACAACATTCTTTTGAATTTTATGCATTACACTTTTTTGCATGATCTAATTTGTCATTAAAACTTCATATATTACTTGGAAAAAAATCTTACTACATGTTGTCCTGATGCTACTGCTACATATACAGGACAATGGATCAGTCTACTTTAATTTGGCTAAAGTTAAGTCTGTATCCGTATGCTCTATTCAAGTCAGAATCAATTACACAGTAGAAGTCAGCAGAGCTCCTGAGGGAATACATACCAACTGCTTGAAGGAAGGAGAATTGTTTATAGAAAACCTACCTAATTTTCTCCCAGTCAGCTTGGACGGGTGTTGGTAAACCCAGTGGCCCATTCAGTGTTTGTGGTCCAGACCATGCTGACTATATTCAACCCTTGGGAGAGTTTTCACCCTTGCAGAAAATGGGACAGTCTTCAGAAGTCAGGGCAAAAGCTTTGTGAGATGAGGGGAGAAAAAACATTCTCTGCTGCAGGAAAATATTTCCTTTTTTGTTCTGAGCCAAAGGGAAACAATCTCCAAATGTTTACTGTCTTGTGGCATGAAACTTTCAACATTCTAACCAGCTATATTATCACAGGAATGTGTACTTACTAAAAACTAGATCTTTAAATATTAGTGTAGTGAAACAAAAAATTGATGGGGGATGTTCAGCTATGAGGAAGACAATATGATACCTTCAGTGTCCTTGGTTTGTGTATTGCATGATCTTAGATGGAAAATAAATCCAAGTGTTTTCTTTCATAAGGAGAAAAATGTTTACTTTAATAAGAAGAAAACATGTTCTCTAATTTATGCTGAGTGACACCAGTCCTCAAGGAAACAGATGGTTAATTACAGAGTTGTTTGATGGGTGCTTAAAGAAATAACGGTTATAACTACAGTCAAGTTTTGAAGTTAGGGCATGTTTTCTGCCAAACAGCTCATATTTTGAAGGCATACATGCGGGACAGAAGTAATTTGGAAGAGACAGAAGGGGATAGAAAAGAGGATGAAAAATTGAGAAGGAAATATATGTCCCAGAGACTTTCAGTGGGAAGTGCAAAGAAATAAAGATTGTTTATATGTTTATTTTCTCCCTGCTAAATTTATAGTTGCTTAAAGTGTGGACATCTTTTAGGAATAGATGTTTACAAGGGAGTTTAAAATTAAGTTAGATTTCAGCTGTATTTGCAGCATACAGATTTTTATATCTAACTTTTTTTCTCATTTGTTAGAGCCAGCAGGGAGAGGAGAACCAAAAACTGTTTGTTTATATAAAAATTATATATGCATGTGTATATATGTAAGACTTTATGGTGAGTTAGCACTGAAGGATAATTGCACAAAACATCAGATATTTCAATATATATCACTTTTAATTTGGCCAAAATCATTATTTCAAGAACAAACAAAAACCATTCCAGCATCCCCTGTACAGATAAACTTTGAATGAAGCTATCAGGAATTTGACTCTTTCTTGAACAAAAGCAGCTATTGTGGGTTGAATCCAGGCAGCAACTAATAATAATCACTGACATCTTGAATATGCCATCACTGTTCCACAACTCCAGTGGGATGGGGAAGAAAGAGGTCCATGGCTTGAGCTCTGTCTGTTGCGGTGGTCATTTGAGAGGGGAGAGATGGTGTACTGTGTTGAATTTTTGGGTGAAGAAGCCAGCTCAGGTTGGGCCACCACCAGACTTAACAGGTTCATTACAAAGTTCATCTTTTATTTGTTTGGATGGCTCCTGCTGTGGTACTTTTCAATGAAATACATTGAAATGTATTTCAATTTTCAATGAAATACAACATACAACTCAAATCATGGGTTATTTTCCTTCCAAGGTTAGGTGTCTTGGAGATGTGTATCAGATTTCTCTATTCTCCTGCCTTAACCGCTAACTGCACCTGGGTTGTCGAGCAACATCAATCCCACGAATGGATTTGGCTTTTCCCAAGGAAGGAGTAGCACACTTTCTCAGCCAGTTCCCTGTGTGTACCATGGGAACTATATCTCCTTCCATGGTATGTAGAGGTTTTGTTTGGGCAGGACCAGATGTGCTAGCAGATCCTTTAAAGTTTGTCAGACGTGTAGCTTATAGCAAATGTACATCACAATGCTTGAATGTCCCAGTACCCATTGCTCTCAGCATAGTCTTTCATTGTCCATTGCTTTGTTCAGTCTTCTTGGTAGCTAGTACATCATAAGGAATGTGATATACCCAGTCAATGTTGTTTCTTGGCCTGGATGTTTATGAAGTGGTTTCAGAAATTAGTCCCATTTTCCAATTCAGTTCTTTCTGGGGTGTTGTGTCATCATGAAACTTGTTTTTCAAAACTCGAGGTGTTTTGGGTTTGTGGTTACGGAGTGTGTTTCTAACCACCTAGTGGTCATCTTCAATGCAGCGAGCACATTTGCATCTGCATGTTCATGGTACTGGGATATACTTGATCTGTCAGGCCTCATGTGTTGGTATCTCAGCCACTGTCCTCTGTGCCAGAGAGATGTTCCCTGTTTGGTTTGCTTGATTATGACGATGTGTTTTGCGTTCATAAATATCCTGTGTAGTCGAGTCCATCCCTTGATCATGAGACTATCTGTACATTGTGTCTCTTCCTAGACATCCTGGTGTTTCTTGGGCCCATCAAGTTATGAGTAACTCACCCTTACATTCCCAGTCCAGGTCCCCATGAGACAGTTCAATTCTAGCAGCCTGGTCTACCTGTTGCTTGTCCTGACGTTCAGCGATGGTGCAGTTCTCAGGCATGTTATCAGTGGTGCAGAGTAATGAGAGAAGAATCTGCCCATAGTTTTTAATGTTAATTAGTTCTGTACTGCCACTTTAGACACATGATTGTTTCTTGGATTTATTTTTTAGGCTAGTAGCTTAAAAATGTTTGGTATATTTGATTTAAATAATTCTGTACTTCCTTCAGTACAATGTTAGTCATTCTCCTTGCTCAAATACTGCATTGTTTTGAGAGAAAAATGTATTTTATGGGTGTGGCCATTTGTTTCATCAATTAAAAAAGATTATTTTGGTAGTATCAGTAATAATTTCAAACTTTGTCAAGGTTTAGGGTCAGGACTGTCTTCCAGATATTTAGCAGATGCTCTCTGTTAACCTCTCTCCTTCCCAAAGGGGATAAGAAAAGGAATAAGGGATAGAGACTTATGAATTGGAAGACTAAAAAATCTGTCATGAAAATAATGACAGTAAAATGGAATATATACATATATATACAAAACCAGCATCAAACCCAGCCTGCCCTGATGGCAGTTACGTCACCATCACCACTGATGTCGTGGACCAGGTGCTGGGGAAGTCCTAGACTGGACTCAGCAGCAGATTGGAACCAGATTCAGGAGCTGGATACTGGAACTGGATTCAGGAATACATGGATTGGGACTGAAGGCAGAACAGAGTCCTCCTTGGTTGCTGGTCATTGAAGAAGAAAGCTCGACCCTTGTGATCCCTCAGCTTTATACTGAATATGGCATATATGGGATGGAATACCTTGATGGAATACTATGGTCAGATTCAGTTTAGGGTCACCTATCCTGGACACTCCTCCCTACACATGCAACCTTTTGCTTTCTACACCCCCAACATGGTACATAAGATTTAACAATGACCTTGATCTTCTCAGTAGCAAGTATAAGCAAGAGCCTTTCTGCACACCACTCCTTGGCCATAACTCTAAACCTCAAGCATTATCATTGCTAGAAGCAGACACTGTCTGCAAAAATGTCCTTAACTTCAGAAAGTCCAATTAGTTAGAAGAAACTTAGCTGAAAAGTAAAATCACTGAACAGAATTAATTCTGTTCTAACTCAAACCAGGACAAACTTTTTCAAAGGAAACAGCACTTCTGGTGTTTTTATAATTTAATATGAAAATGGTGAATTTTTATGCCTTTGCATGTTGCAGTTTGAAAAAGGAAAATGTTTATGATATTTTTTTAAGTTACAGGTATATATTTTTAAAAGATTCATGGGCAACGTTTCAAAGAAATTCAGTCAAAATGAACTGTCTTATGAATGCAAATATCTACATGGCAGGAAAGTCATGGTGTCGTGTTTCCAAGTCTAGTATAGTCAACATTCAAGCACAGACAGTAAAACCACCCAGATTTGGGGCTCCAGGGCATTGTATGTTATTATCATTATTAATAATAATATGTATTATTCTTTTTACATCTTTGTGGCTTTCTACTGGAGAAGGTAAGAAAAAAATACATATAAACACCTGGGACATTCAGTAAGTCCTTATGTCTAACAATCATAATTAAATACTCACTGTACTCACTATATTTTTCACTTGAGGAATATTTTGAGTTCTTGCATTACTACTGTTCTTATGTTCACTAGATCATGTTGATGCTTTTTAAGTTTCCATAAGATTAAATATATCTACTCGATGATATGGTACATCTACAAAAAGCCCCGAATTCATATTGCTTGATATAGTTTCTCACAAAGATGTTATATAAGTAAAAAGGTATTTCTGGTAGTTGATATCCTCTAAGGAAAAAGAAGATTTTCAACATCATAGTTTTTCATTTGGTCTTGCTTCCCGTGATTCTGAAATAACCTTACATGTGGTACAAGTACTATTCCAGCTTTAGAGGGCTGATTTACAGAAATTTTCTAGACCTCTGAGATTGCCTCACAAAGATGGTAAGTCTTTAGAGAAAAGAGTGATAAATTACAGAAGAGAAGGTAATCAGGCATTTGACTTTTTAATAAAATGTTTTGTAATCCCACTAGATCTATCATTTGTCACAGTTTTCAAAATTTTGTTGATCTCAGAGGAAATAAATCATCAACTTATCACACTACATTTCCTCATCCCCAGCTTCATCAGAATGCATTGCACATCACAGTAAGCAAACATGGGAGGAATTCTCAATCAAGAAGCTTAAGATGCAGTGTTTTACTACCTCGCACTTTGATTGATAGTGCCAGGCGTAGCATAGGCTTTGGGTTTGCTCTCATCAAGCTCAATAAATTTAGAGTGGGCAACTGCAGTTTAACTGTGAAGTCTCTTGCCACCAAAAGTATGTCTCCTTTAAAAAACAACAAAACCACAAAACAAAGAAAAGAACCCCTTGTCACTTTAGGTAAGCTATTTTACCACACTTTTTCTTCCAAGATTTTTAAATTGATTGCTCAGTGTCCATTACACACGGAATTAGGAGTATGATTCTAATTTTCTCTAGAGTTGGTGGTTAAAATTTAGCAAAAAAAATGAAAACATGATTTGGTTCTGTTTCTAAAGCTATTTATTGCTTTCAGTTCTTACAGCTTATCTCTTAAATGCATTTAGTTATGAGTGAAGCTCTCAGGACCTGTAAAGGTAAGAGCAGAGGATATAAATTCATTTAACTGTTGTCTTGATCAAGTGATTCTAACATTGCAGGTCTGAGGGACTGTTAGGTCTAAATGTAAAGTTGTTCAGTGTCATTCAGATCTCTTGTTCTGCCTTGAACGTAAAGAATCTTAATGCAGACAACCTTCTGTGTCAGCTCTTCTCTATTGATTACGTGAGCTTTTTCATTGGTGTCATTAGGATTGGTTGTAATTTAAATGGTAATAGTAACAGAAGTTATAATTTCCTTTAAGCTTTTTATACTAAGTTTGAGTTTGGGTGAATTTAGATCAAGTGCCTTTGTATGTATTTAAAATGCCTGTACTATGGAAGTTCTTCAAATATGGTTAGACTTTAGTTCAGGCATCAAGAAGCTGTCCTAATATTTACTTTCTATAGATTTGAAATTATTAGGATTTTTGTAGTGTATTATTTGAACTATTATTAATATTAAAAGACTTGAGATTGGAGTATCCATTTACTCATAAATTTTCAAAGATGTCTTTTGTTCCCAGTATTTCCTTTACTGTTTTCTCATTTAAAATCAGAGAAAATAAACAAGAACATGACTACCCACAGTTAAAAACTGTGGGTATGCTTTGAAGCCCCTCAGAGCTATGTAGTTCTGATAGCAGGATTTATAGCAACACAGATTTATTGCTGAAAAATTAGGACAGCTTTAGCATATAAAGTGAAGGGTATCTGGAATGTCAAACAAGCATTAACTCCTTTTTGTTTAATTCTTTCACCTTAAGCCATAAAATGTCAGTTAAACCCAGAAACTCTTTTGCCAAATACTCTTCATAGAAGTGGGGCTCAATCTTGTATAGTACAGTGAGCTTTAAACATGAATTCATTTGTTGAAATTAACTGAAAAGCTAATAAAAAAAATGGTTATATTCACAAATGATATATCACATCATTGCAGTTACAACCTGTAAATTATTCCACAATGTTTTAATATGCTTCTGACTAGTTCTTTTTAGAAATTTCTTCAGCTCAATTTACTTCTAACATTTTACAGTCAAAGCCCTTGGGAATGTAGAACTTAATTTCATAAATGGATTGGGTGTAGGGTGTGTATACTGCTTTTGCATGGGTTGAGTGTGGTTGCATTAAAGAGGTGGAGGTGTTCCTTTCAGCCTCAGTGTCCTGAGTCATATAGGCAGTCAACATAGCACAATGAGGCTGGACATTCCTTATTTTTTAGCATGGAGGGACTAATTAACTGTTCTTTAAAAAAGGTTGTGTCTATTCCTTGACTGTAGAAGTAGTCTGTTGTACCAGACTGGCTGGGTACAGCTGCCATGTGAAAACAAGACTGACAGAGGTGTCTTGTGATGGTTTCCTTTAGTGGTAAGAACTTTTTATTTAGGGAACACTTGGGTTCTTCTAACTATAAAAGCTTTGTTAACTCTATGGATTTCATCCAGTAATGTAAGGAAGTGGCTAATAAAGTATAGTGCACTCATAATTAGGAAATAAATGGAATTCCATGACTTTAGGAATATGGACTGTACCTACCTTCACCCTAAAGTTTTACCAGTAACATGCTTCTGGCATAGCGCTTTGATTTCCTGTTGATAACTATAGAAAGTAATTCCATCATAGGTCTTTCTTATAGACCCGATGCTGAACTGAGGTAAAAATTTTGTGCTGGATCTCGTGGAACATTTTGGTGCCCCCTTCTCTTAATGACAGATACGGACTTCTTGGATTCCAGTGTACGTTAAATATGACAAACTGCTCTCATTTATATAGAGATGATAAAAATGTATTTGACAGAAAAGTAGTTCCAGCCATTCCTTTTTCAGCACACCAGTAAATAATCCTACGCTTACCTACTATCTAGGTAATTACAGTTGCCCTAGTTTGTAGGTATAAACCAGCACACAGGTAGATTTTAATCATAAGTTGTTACTATAAGAAATAATTTTAAAGATTTGTATTATTCCTTCTTTACTCAGTAGAAGATAAAATAAATTATTGTATTTAAACCTGCATTGATTAAGAAGATGTCCAGCTGAAAGGAGTGTAACTGTTGTTTCATAGAACACAATGAATTTTTATTTGCTGATATTCAAAACTGCTCTATTCTTCTGTGTAGTTTTACAGCTTAAACTATTTTAAATGGACTACTTGGGTGAAAATATTTAAAGAAACTACAAAGCAATCTTGAATTTCAGAATACTCTGTATGCTCCAAATTCCATTTATGATCAAATTATAAAATTCCTAAGATATAAAATATTAAACCTGCACTGCATAATTTCTGTGAACATTAATGTTTATATTCCATTGTATAATAAGGTGATGTCTAGGGGTGATAGAATACTAAAAACCTGGAGAGTAGCTGTTATTTAAAGATAGTTCCCATGAACACGACATATCTTATTTCTCATAAAGTTATACGTTACCTCTATAAATCTACAAAAACCTGTCCTGTAATTTCAGTCTTGTAAAAATGTTTGAAAAGAAATGCACTCTTAAGTCATTTAAGCAAATAGTTAAAAGTAAAATGGAAAAAAATCTTAGAACATGTAATCAAAGGCACTTGTCATTTAATAAAATTGCAAATGGTTTGTTTACAGCATCAGCATACTCTGATGCTGATGTATTGATTAAGCAGTAGATGTACAAAAATTTCAATTGTTGAGTTGTTTGAGGAAAGCCTTAATTTTAATATACATGAGCAACTATTGTATACAGAAGGCTCTTAGCAGGTATTTCCTTTGCATAATACAGAAATGTAAAGTATTGCATACAGCAACTGGATTAAAGGCCAAAGGCTGCAGACTTTCTTGCAAGTATAGTAGCTCAAACCATACTTGGTTTTATCTGTAACTGTATATATCTGTAACTATAGCTAGCAATAATAGACACAAAGCTCTCTCATGTCTACTGAACTTCAAAAAAGAGCTGAAGACATAATGATAATGAAGAGAAACACAGTTTTATAAGAGATGTTATACCTTGTCATGATGATAAGGTGTTTGTTTCTATTATTTTAGAAATTTGAACAGAAACTTGAAAATTATGAAAATAAAAACAAAGCATTGGTGATCTTTCTGAAGACATTGATAGCAAATTGTCTTACCTTTCCAACATGAAAACAAAGGGAAACTGTTGCCATGACGCACGGAAACAAGCTCAGAAACTCACAGAGAGTTTATGAGGAGGTATGTTTATTCGCTGGCGGATGCATGGGGGCTAGCACCTCCCAAAGCATCCCAAAGCGCCACCGGCATAGCTCCTCATCGTGTTTATAAGCAGTAAATCAATACATATTCATTAGATTGCCCAATATGCCTAGACACATACGTCATCTATCCCCGCTTCGTATGGTAATTAGGTCTCCTCCCTCTTGCACCTGCGCAGTGTGTCGTAGTGGTGGTCTTCTGGTGGTCGACCCGCCATCTTGTGTTGAAGTAAACACTCTTCCTCGGTCTTGTCCTTTTCACCCTCTGGTTTTGCGCAGACTCTCTGGGGCTCTGGCCTACCTCCAGTCCGTGTAGAACAGGTGTTCTTGTTCTTCTTGGTTCTTAACACATTTAGTTCTCTATAACTACTTGTAGTGCTTTGCTTCAATGATCTAACTCAATAGTTATTGTGATTAAAGTTTGCGATGCTTTGCCTCGCTAAACTAGCTAAGTAGCATTATAGTTAATTTTTAAAAGGCCTCGGGCTATGTGTCCCGGCCTAGAGCTACATGTCCCCCCTTCACATTCTCAAAACCTTCAAGTGGAGACCCTGATCCAATGAAACAGAATTATTTTTTGCACATGATTTTTAGGTATAGTTTAGTGAACAGTCAACCTGTAATCTCAGCAAGATTTTTTCTTCTTTCCCTTAATTACCGTCATTAGTTTTACAATCAACTGTCCATCTCTGTTACAGGACCATTGATTCTATGCATGTAAACCAGTTACTTGTTAATTTTCACATAGACTTCAGAAGCAGTATATTTAAAACCATGTTATCTCAGAAACTCAAAAATATGTAATCACTAAAATTTCACTTAGTGCAAATTCCTTTTTATTTCCACATTTACCTTACTTAGCCATGGTTTTATTTCACTTAGCTTCTTTAAAAGCTAATGATTTTATTTTTAGTCAGGAGAATGACTAATGACAAAAAATACTCCGAGGAGAGAAAAAAAGAGAGATATATGACTGTGTGCTGTAAGCTTGGAAGAGCAGTTTCCACACAAAATAGAGCTATGTCCTCTGATTTACTTCCCAGATTGTTTACTGGCACTCTCAGTAAACTGTATTTGTTTACATCAATATTGTGTATTCATTGGGGTATTCACAGGAAAAAAAAAAATCATAGAGTTTCCTATCTGTAAGAGAAATCTGTTTGTTTTGCTGTACAACAAGAGCTTGCTTAAATTTTTAAACAGAAATTCTGATAGTCAAAAGGAAAACAACTAGAGAAGGGTATTAGCCAAAATATCTGTCAGCTAAACAGAACTTGTAAATCCAGTCAAACAACTAAAGGGCATTGCACTGTCAAATCATCAGATTGCAGATCCCTGCCCTGTGGTTTGCTGTCTTTTAGAGAAGGATGCAGACTGTTTAGCTTTCCCAAACCCTCCCCCCCTCCATCTGCCTACTGACCCATGCAGCTGCCTTAGCATTCGCATTCGCTCCACTGGAATTTTCATGCCTGCCTTGATAGAAGAAAGTAAAATGTTGCAGTGACAGCAGCTTCAATGGGACCGATGGGAATGATGGAGAAGACTAAATGTGTTATATCAATGGATAACTGAGAATTGGATAAGAAAACCTTGTGAATCACTGTGCACCAGAACTGTCAGAACAGAACGTTTTAGGAGAAAAATGAAAAATACACAAAAGTCCAAACCCTGAAACGGTAGTTTGCATCCATTACGAATGGAAAGTGATATATCTAAAGATGCACTGCACAGAAATTTAAGTACTCAAATGCAGAATGCAAGCATAAATGCTTAACCTGCTAAAAAGTATATTAAATTCTACTGAGACTAGTTTCTAATAAAAGAGACTTGTCTGTTCTTGACCATCATCTCCTTCACCCTGGCACTTTGTGAAAATGCATTCTAGAAGGTAACTGAGCAAGCTTTCCTTCCTTCCCCTTGGGCCCATGAGGTTATTTACAAAATAATATTTAAAACAGTAACAATGTGATGGATCTCTATAGAATAGTTTCCTTAAATATTCATGCAGGTAATCTGAAGGGGCACATACTGGTTGGTAAGCTTCCGCAGGATTCACTGAGGAAGGATACCCTGTAGACATGGTAAGCAAAGAAAAATTGCACGCCATTATACTTCACTAGAGTGTGAATAAGTTTAGCCTCAGTAAAAAAGAACATTCTCTAGAAATTCAGTGCAGAAAATATGTTATTTCAGGTAAGGTTTTACACAACTAAAAAACCTTCAGGAAGACTGTCTGTGATAGCCTGTGTTACAGACTGTATTTTCTCGCACATTGTATTTCTGTTTTGTGCTTTATAGGCACTCAAGCAAACTGACAGACACAACATCTCAGAAGGTAAGGATGAGACCACAAGATTTTAATGGAATTTACAGGCAGTGTTGCCATTAACTATATCCAAATTTTAAAAAGCTGTCCAACCACAAACCCTAGATTAATTTTAGTCTGAAGTAATATACTTTATTCCCCATTCTCAACACACAAAGTTATCTCTGTTTATTCCTGCAGGCTATATCACTGGGCAAAAGAGGTCAAGGGCTTCTTGTTATTTTTGGTGAAACTCAAAGTTTAAGAGAGATGACTATTCAACTCATTGACAATAATCTCTTTAGCCACAGTGATTTCAGTTCAATAGTACAATATTTACTGCTGATGTTTTAGAACAATTTGAAGTCTTTGCTTTTGAATGCAATCACAATCATAGGGAAACTGTGGCCTTAAATTTTTATGAATAAATTTCACTATGCTGTACAGTACAGTGCCATAGTTAAGAGTCTGTGAGCAATTAAATGATAAACACTATTAGAAATTGTTGCAACTAAAGCATTTGGTAATTTTTATCTAAGCAGAAAATTGCTAGAGAAAGTCTCTGCATAACATGGGGTATGCAACATAATACTCAGATTCTCTTTTGAAAACAAACACACACATACACTCACTACACAAAACAATATAGTTTCACAGAAACTTATAAGGGGAACCAAGGTCCAGCAAATAGGTCACTGAAAACTGGGCAATGTTGATTCTATCCCTTGTCCCTACTCTTCTGCCTGGGTAATTGTTCTTCACCTCTTTCTCTCTGCACATTTCTGACTTGAGCTGGGTCTTTGGAGATTACTATGATACAAATTCTGACAGTCAAAGGTACTAAACTATGAAATCATCTACTTGCCTTTCAGCCATCCCATGAAACAAACAACATTTGTGCCCTTTTCTTCAGTGATGTTTCTGCTTGAAACACACAATATGGTTTATTTATACCTCCAAACAGCATTCCTCAATCAGAGACTATTTGTCACTAGTATCCCAGTAAGACAGCTTGTTACTAAAGCTATTAAGTACATCACATCTCACAGCATGTTTTGTCAATAGATGAGGACTATATGGTTTTAAAGCCTTTCTACTTTCCTCCTTATATAATTCCTCTTTAAATAAAAATAATTTCTTCTTTTTCCTATTAGTCTCCTAAAGTCTATGACTAGACTCCACCAACATGCACTAGCATATGCATACCTTTCTCAACCTAACTTACATTATTGTAAATAGAACGTACATGCATAAATTTCTGGTCATCTACATCAATATACCCTTAAAGTTATGATATTGTTTTACCTGGGAAAATTATCTCATATACATCTGTAGAAATTCCTGGACTAGTATTGACTTCGTTGCATGCAGTAAAATATTCATGGATTGTTGAAGAAAACGATTTTTAAGGTTTATTACAGTACTTATTTGAATGAAAGTACAGAAAAAGTAATTCACAAGAATTATCTAGGTGCTCTTCATAGACAATTGCACACATTATCTAAAAGTAACTGTGATACAAACAGCATTTAATTTCCAAATTGACACAGTAGATACGGCCCACTGCTCAAGGTGCCATATCTCAATTATCTTGAAGGACAACTTTAGCAAATGAACTCAATTAAATCTAGCTTTATCAGTCACAACCTTGGCTGTCCATTCCCATTTTCTAAAGAAGAATTTGTTTGCAAATGATTATGAAATGGAAAAGTCCAGGACAAGTGAAAAACATTTTTTAGGTTATAAAATACCAGTATAGTTTTTTGTAATACAGAATGTATGGATGAAAACATTGTGGTGAAGTATTGCACGAAGAGTTTGCAGAATCTTGAGTAATAAACAATTAACCTCAAGCAATACAAGAGATGGGTGTTTGCAGAAATAAATACTTAAATCTTACTTAGCTCCTCCCTATCTCCATCTCCCTTTTTTAACAGAAGTTTATTGCTCATCAGCACCCTGTTCTGCTAGATCCTTGAGCTTTGTTTCAGTTACACTACAGTTGCTCTGACAATAAAATGCACCTTCTCAGTTTTCAATAGCTTTATGGTGTAAATAATTGATCTCTGTTCCTTTTCACATCTCCCAAATAAAAAACAAACAAGCCACTATTTCTGCTCCCATTTACTTCTGTCAGGAAAGATTTTTAAACTTCAGAAAATGTGGATGTTTGATCTAAACAGGTGCCCACAAGTTCAGATCCATTCTAATACTGACCTGAACTCTCTCAACCCTATTGAAAATGAGTCAGAGATGGCCAAAGATATAGATTTAGCTCTCTCCAGCCCATACCAAGTGTACTAAACTACCATAGAGAGACTCTTACATTTCTTTTTTTCTTCTAGACATCATTAAGAAAGTTTATTATTTTGTAAAGTAAGAAAGAAAAAGCAAGATCAGGTTCTGTTGGCATTTCAGTCAAAAATATGGGTAAAGCGAGCCACAGTATAAACTCTTGATGCTTGTGTTTTATCCAAACTGACTCAGTCATACTCAGTCTTAAAATTAAGGCCTTGATCTTTGGCCTTGGTTTCATAGTGAAAAATAATCTTAAAAACTTCTTTCATTTCACTTGTTCACAGATACTTATATTTTATACATTTGTATGCACTGTTTTCTTGAAAAACAAGTAATCTGGAATTCAGTTACTCAAAGTTCCTTCTTCTTTCACCTGATCAAATACCTGAGATCACCAGGGCAATAGTACCTTGCTGTGGGAAGTAAGGATGCAAAGACCTGTGAACACCACCTAGGAGAGTAGACTTCTCGTCTCTCCCACCTTTAAAACTTCCAGTTGTCAAGATATAGGTCATGGATGAGAGAAGGGGAAGGGCTTTGATGAATAATTACTGGTAGTAACTTTCTCCTTTTGCTTTATTCCCTTCTTGTTCTATGTTTCAGAATACTGGAGGATGTAGGGAGTAGCTCTCTAGACTGAGATAGGTTTGGGCACCTTAAATAGCTTTGTGAGCTTAAATTGCTTCCATTACCTGTGGCTAGCTGACAGCCTACTGTGAAAGGATGAACTAAACACCATGTGTTAACAGTAAAGATTTCTAGTATGTCAATTTTTTTTCCCTTTAATCTAGAAGGTTACTGTCACAGATGATGCACAGATCAACCCCTTTGCTTGCTAATCAAGTTAACATATGCCTTTAGCTGATGACTGCTTGCTTTCTAGTAACTATAGTATTTTAGCTCTGGATATTTTGCACTCTTCTGTGCAAGACAGAGCACAAGGGAATAAAGATATAAAAATTCTATTTGAGCTGTGGTGTTTTCAGTTTGAATTTTTGAAGGTCTGTGTTTTGCTCATAACCTGATTTGATTTGCTGTTTCTTTTGCTGAATAGCATGAGAAAAATGAAGCTGAGCCCCAACACAAGGAAGGATCTTGTGGTAGAGGATTTTTTTATATACTTTTTGTTCCACAAATATCAGAAGAACTCATTACCTGTTAGAACAGCAAACTCTAAGACAGAAGGAATCCCTCTACTCTTTCCCTCTGCAAAAAGAGAAACTGTTTAACCTCTCATTCCCATGAATCATTTTGAATGCTCAGATATGTAAGCAATTATCAGGGTGAATGGAAGTACTGCAAATTGTTTCTGAAGTAAAGAAAGGATTTTTAAAGTAAAAAAATTTGAACATTATGGATCATGAAACTCAGGGGTACAAGAAGAAAGGGAACAGTATTCTCCAGTGTAGCTTTCAGAAAGCAGTTGATATTTGTTTAAACAGCATATATAACTTACTTTTTGTGAGGATAACTAATGTGAAGACTCCTTACAAATGCCACTCAAATGCAGAGCTAGTGGTTTATGAGCTCAAAATATTTTGCTGCACAGAGCAACAAAAGGCAGCAGTTGGACTTCACTGAAGTTGTCACACGGCACACAGCTCTATTAGGCACAGAAGGAAAGCTCTGAGGGGGTTAAAAGTCAATCGCAAAATCTGGGACCAGTGCCAATAAACTTGTACCTGGCCAGACTTAAATTGAATTTTTAGCTGCCAACTGTACATTTTCAGATCTCCAGAGGAAGCTGGTTCCTTCGTGTGTGTGAAGTATAGAGAGGCAGCTGTTGAAATGGAAACCATTGCATTGAACAACTTGGGAACTGATTGAATTTAAAATTGGACTTTTTTATTCCTTGGTTTTTACCTCAGAATGTATTGAGGGGGTGCAGGTGGCTGATAAACAGGAATGTATCACTCAGCCAAGAGGTTAAAAACCCCCTCCATGCAAATGAGATCTTTGTCATTTGGGAGGGAAAAAACCCCCTCAACAAATTCACGATGAGATTTAGAGCCAAGCTTTTATTAGATATAAATCACAGGACCTATTCTTGTTTACATCAACATTAGTAGATTGAGGCCTAGATTTCTCAGTTAAACTTAGAATTCCAGTACCAATTTAATGGAATAATGTATTAACTTTGAAAATAATTACATAAAAATCTTATCCCAATATTATTTCAAACCTAGGATTAGAACTGGACTTGAAATAATATGTGCATGTGTATTATATATATGTGTATGTGTATGTATGCTCTAATAGGATGATAAATTGTCATTTTTTAAGCCTGCTTATAAACACAATAGAAGGCATGTTAATATTTTCAAGTCCAACATTACACAGTAAGAATTTATAGAATTAGTTATATTCTATTATGAAGAAAGTACTGGGTCGCATCCTAATTTTTTCCCCTACAGGATTTCAGACAGTTCTGATATGTGGTCCTCAGGTGGTGTGGTTTCTTTCAGCATCAGTGGGAACTGCATTCCATTTACACTAGTGAAGAATCTAGTTTAGCATGTTCATTCAACTGAGTCCAAGATATAAATGCACTGCTGCTTACCACATGGGCACGTACCTTGTCACTACTGATGGTGTCAGTGCCTGCTTCTAGTTCCTATATAGGAAAAAAAAGTCTATATTTTGTTTGACATTTTTTCAATTGAAAAACACTCAAAAATTACAAAGAGACAGAACAAATAAGGAAAATATTTAATGCTCCCCAAAACAAGTAAAATTTGCAGTGTAACAAATTTTACTATGATTTCCTTGCATAATAATCATTCTTGGTGATGTGGCAAGTTAATAGTTGTTCAGCCTTTATTTTTACCGAAAGCAGGATGTTAGAGCAGGCTTACACTCATACGGTGTCACCATTAATAGTAACAGTAAGTGTACATAACACATAGAAAGCTATGTGTAGAAAATACATTGTTTGTATTTTACTAACCTCAAATCTACACATACAATTTTCAAGTTTACCAGTAAAAGTATATTTTCCAACACCATTTTCATAGTGAGAACTCATCTCAATTTGTCATCACTGATGGTGAGGAGCTGTAAACCAAACTGATGATCCAAGGTCTTTAATGATTTCCCACAGGTACCATAGCAAAATATTTTCTGATATAAACCAGAAGCTGAAATCCACCTCAAATATTTTTTTTCCTTGAAATGCCTTTTTAAGTGAACTTTGAAACACGAAGAGAGAGAAGACACAGATTAAAATCTCAGATTTCTTTATGAAACCAAATATACAGTAGCTGTACAATTCTAGTGATAGCAGCACTTAGCAGGATTGTACAACAAATTCTCCTTTCCTAATCGTTTCTAAGGTGCAGATACAATAATAAAACCAAGAGTTCTTGGTCACCGTAAGATTATTTAGAAAAGTATCACAGGCTATTTTTCTCTAAATTATCAAAGAGAAAAGGCTCATGGAAAGATGTTTGTCTTGGTACACTTTGGCTCTGTGCTGTCAGATTACAATAGCAACAGTATCACAGACATAAGCCAAAAAGGTAGGGAACAGGGAGAGGAAGAAGAAAGGAATGGAATAAAACCCATATTTGTCTTTGTCATGGTTTAACCCCAACTGGCAACTAAGCACCATGCAGTCCCTTGCCCACTCCTCCCCATCTCCTGGTGGGATGAGAAGGAGAATCAGAAAGAAAAAAAGTAAGCTTTATGTGTTGAGATAGAACAGTTTAAAAACTGAAATAAAATAAAAGATAATAATAAGAACAGCAATAATAATAATAACAGGGAAGATAAAAAGAGAGTAAAATAAACCACTCAAAAGACAAGTGATACACCATGCAATTGCTCACACCATTCATTGACTGATGCCCAGCCAGTCCCTGAGCAGTGATCAACCCCTTCTGGCCAGTTTCCCTCAGTTTATATACTGAGCATGACGTCATATGGCATAGAATATCCGTTTGGCCAGTCTGGGTCAGCTATCCTGGCTATGCCTCCTCCCAGCTCCTTGTTCCCCTTCAGCCTTCTCACTGGTAGGGCATGAGAAGCTGAAAAATCCTTGACTTAGGATAAGCACCACTCAGCAACAACTAAAACATCAGTGTGTTGTTAATATTATTCTCACACTAAATCCAAAACACAGCACTGTGCCAACTACTACAAAGAATCACAGAATCACAGAATCGTTATGGTTGGAAAGGACCTCCAGGGTCATCAAGTCCAACCTTTCTCCTAACATC
>JAVSBS010008457.1:0-17674 GCA_033124195.1 Coracias cyanogaster
TAGGACTTTTAAAGCCTTTAAAAATGCAGATTCAGGGTTATCACGTGGCTTCCAGTCTTGCCCGATTGGCCAAGGTATTGTTCAATGAATCTAATAAAGGTTGGGAGTGCTCCCTGACAGAGACAGTTCCTCGGCTTTGTCTGGCTAGCTTGGTTTTGATACCCGTTTGATAATTAATAATACTAGTGGGTTGGTTACGTGAAGTCTGGCGAGAAAAACAAAATTAAAGAGAAGAAATACTACATGTGAAGTCTCTTGTAAACATCAGCAAATTCTTTGACCTGTTTTGGGGGTTTTTTGGAGTTGGTTTTTTTTTTTTTTTTTGCTTTTTGGGGTAAGATACACCGTGTTACGTTATCTCTGCACATCAGTGTATGACACCCATGCCCATGGCAGCACTGCGATCCACCCGTACTCCATGACTAAGGGCAACTCCTTTGCTCTCCTTATCAGGAATCTCCACAAAAAATTCTGTAGTCACGACCCTCACGAAGTTATCCCAAGTAGTTTTTCCTCTCTTAAAATAGTTCCATTCAGAGATCCTTGTTCTCCTTTGGCTTGTGGCTGACGACGTCCCGTGAGACAATGGCAAAGCATGGAAGTGTCTTATGTCCCAGTCAAGTGTTTGATTTGAGATAAATATTATTGGAATTCAGCTTTGGGATAACAGCGCTGTACAGAATTTGAATCAAAGGAAGTACTAAAAGCGACCCTTGTTTTCTGAAGCTTGCAGTTTCGCCTTCATATATAAAAAGATATTGAAAAAGAAAGTGTATGGAGGACTTGATTTAGCCTTCCCTACACATAGGTGTGAGCCCATGTCTATTTTAAAAGACCATCCCTATTTTTAAAGACCACCTTACCCTTTCTTTTCATCCTTCTTATGACGCAGCAATACTGTGAAACTACGAGATCTGGCAAAATATAAGTGCATTGGCACTGGGAGATCTTCTCAGTGATGCTTCAGGGAGAAAGACGTCACACTGCATTGCTAATTTTGAAAATCCTGCTGGTAAATTTGCACAGCTATGAGGCCCTTTGTTACAGGAAATAGAATTCCAGTAAGAGTTACAAAAAAAACCTTCTCAGGCTAAAATTAGGTAAAGTTACTCCTTTATGAAAAGATGTCATGTACTGAATTCATTAGCTTTCATAACATTCCTGATAAATTAGGAATATTATGTGAAGGTTTATATTACTATAGTAACGACTTCATTTGCCTTAAATTCCCAATTTATTTATTCATTTTAAAATTAATTTGGGTTAATTATATGTGTCCACAAATGCATCTTATCAACTGAAATTAAATTCTTTATTCAGCTCTAGTAAACTTTATAGACAGTACAAGGTCATTCTGGTCGTCAAGCCATTCCTTCCTTGGAGCAACGTTTCCTTGAGTGAGCAACACATTGTTAAATCTGTAGAGCTAGGAAAAGATTGCTTATTTATCAATGCTTCCCTAATAACAGGGTTCAATATTAACTACAAGGATAGCTATTTGCCAAGGTTCTTCAGAACTGCTGCTAATGCTTTAGTAATTTTTTCTCCCCTACCTTTTTTCCTTTCAAGAGCCGTTGTCTGCTGCTGTTCTTGTGGGACATGGAAGTAATGGCAAGAGCTTGAGTGAAGGAATCGAGTGTTAAAACAATTCACTATGCAAATAGCACAGTTTGGACTCATGATTTTGTGGCAGTGTTGAGAGGAGAAGAGATTGTATGAGAGAGCATCTTAGAGTGGCAATAAAGAGGCCAAGAGGTAATAGAGTGGTGCCAGGACATTTGTCATGTGGAGAGCGTAAACACCTCTTAAGGACAAGGTAAAAAACAACTTATATTAATGGGATAGAGCAATGCAAAAATTTATGGTGCTGAGCCTTGCGATGACAGTGGTATTAAAGAACCTCAAATGATCTGCAAGATCCATAAGTCTTCTGGTTAATGAATGATGATGTTAATACCTCAAAGCACAGGGGGGAAGGGTGTTTGTGGCTTCCTTGTACGTGTAAAAACTGGTGATTTTGGGAGACACTTCTAACAATTTTCAGCTACCGTACCTTGACTGTGTCTTTGTGGTGTTTGCTGTACCCATGATGTGACAAGCGCGTCAAGAAATAAACATTATCAAGAGGCAACAACAGCCCAGCAAGTGCTTCACACCACCTACCTTTGTCTTGTTTGCTGCATCTGTCTGAGAGTAAAAACTAAAAGCCGTTCCCAGCAATGCAACTCCAAAACAAGCACCTACAATGGGCTTGGTCTGTCGACTTGCAACATGCCTTGTGAACAATTCAGATTATTTTTTTTTTCCACCCTCAGTAGGCTTCAGGGTGAACATGCTGCTGCAGCCTTAAGGGCTTCCTTAAGGGCACAGCCAATGCTGTCCTCTTTGGAGCATTCTTGAGATGGCAGAGCAGAGCTGTGAGGGTGTGGTTACTGGTGCTATACTTTTGAACTTGATGCATTGTTAGGAGCTAGCAATTAGCTGGAAGCCAGTATGAATTGTCCTTTCCCCTCTCTGTTTATAGGCAGTGATGTCTATCCTAAAGTTAACATTGGCAGCTACAGCTGGCACCTTCAAATCACTTGCTTGTAGGACGCTTTACATTTCTGAACATCCCTAATGCTATATCTTTACAGCTTCAAGAATAAAAAAGCAGAGAACAGATTTTGATCATGTTACAGTGTCAAACACATTTTCATATTTCCACATCTTGATGCGTGAATGGCCAAAGAAAATGTCTGTTGTTTTTTTTTTTTTTCAAGCAATCTGTAATTCCTTTCTCAGCTGAAAAGAGAGATAATAAATACTGGCAATATGTGAAGATTTGGCTCTACTGAGACCTACCATTTGCTATCTTGAGGAAGAGCAGTTATTAATTTACAGACATAATCGAGTGTTTTATATTAATTATTATGGTTCAAACCATCATGACACTTCTACATCAGATGCCTCAGTTGCTGCTTTTTGTGTTCACTAGCTATAAAAGAAGAGTGAGGCTTTTTTTTTTTAAGAAGCCTCATTATTACATTTTTGCTCTGATTTCAGGTCTTCACAACAGAATCATCACAAGTACCTGAGAAATGTGTACTGCACTGACTACTGTAGGACTTCCAGCGATGATTGCTGTGTTTAAGAAATGCCCAACAAGTAGTTTCCTCATTTGCACTGAGAGCTGCACAATTTCTTCCTTTTTCTGTACAGTGGGTGTTTGGCTGGAATCCTTATCTTGTAATCACTGTCATGGCTTGTACTGGTCTCTAGCTTGACCCAATAAAAATTCATAAATAACACTGAGATTCAATTCTAGTCTGTTTTCATTACTTCTGCCATACTTTGTTGGCTCAAAAGTGTTATTTCAATGAGAATAAAGACCTGTGGTGTAGACACACAGAAACTTATTTATCTACAAAAAGACAGTGTTTAATACAGCATCTAATTGCGTTTCTTTCAGAAGAACTACTCGTACTTTGAAAATGAACTTCAAACGTTCTACTTTTCCATGACAATGAAATTACACAATTGACGTTATTTCTGTGTCTGGTTAGTAAACAAAATAAAAAAGCTTTGGGCTGTCAATTGCTGTAAAATGAAAACTACTTTTGTATGAGACCAGGCTCACAGTAGCTGATCCCAAATATCAAGGTGCTTTGGGAAAATGAGACAGCTTGGAGTGAATTCAAATTAATCCTCTCCAGGGTCTCTTTGGGGGGAAAAAAATTGTTTGCAATGCATGTGTGAGGCTTCCCAGTTCTTTGTCTTGCTGGGCCAGGTTTGCGTTCCTCTCAGTCTGAAGGAGCCTCTGGGACAGATACATATTTTTTTGTTCTGATTTTTTCATGAGGAGTTTTCTTGCTCAGTCTGTCCTTAAAATTGATTCACAGTTGGGTTTTGTTTTTTTTTTCTGAAATGTAGGAATCTTCTGTGTCCCCTTGAGCAGCCTGTAGCATGTGGCAAAGCTGAACAAAGGTGTCCCTTCCCACTCAGGTGTGGAGCTGCCATAAAAATGTCCCAGGGAGCTCTGGTAAGGCTTTGGTCTAGAAATTTCGATAAAAGAGCTGCCTCCCACGGGTTTTCAAAGCTCTCTTCCGAACACTGGCTATTGAAGCTTAAAAGATTAAGCCTATGGTGTGGCAAGTGTTTACTTTGTTATAGCCATTAATGTACTTTCTGAAGGTATTTTCTTCAGAGTCCATCTCCTTACCGAGCTCACAGGCACTGGTAGAGCCTTGGAGGGTGGTGGTGCAGTGGACCACGTTGCTCATTCCAGCAGTTCACTGCAGTCTTGGAGGCTGCTAAAGAACTGGTGAAGACATGTGCTGGACCTTCTGCATATTGAGTTCCACCAACCCTTACGTTGCTTGGCAGTGTTCTGCAAAGGGCTGAGGACTTTAACCAAGTTTCCACTTACTCATGTGGTAATGAAGGTACAAGTTATGAAAATTCAAGGGGAAGAGGTAGCAACCTAAATTTTCACTTGCTCCTGTTCAATAGTGCCATGGTAGCTTAATAATTCAATGCTCATCAAGGCAGAGAGAACATGCAAAGACTCCTACTGGAAAGCTAAGATATTCTTTTCAAATTTTGGAGTCCTAGTCTCCAAGCTTGGTTTCAGCGCTGTATATTTCCTTCACTGTTTGTGTGAAATGGAGAAATAACCCTGAAAGCACTCAGTCTTCTCTCCAGATGAATATAAGAACAGGAAAAGCATAGTTATAGTTACTCTTAGTTCTCTCTATGGGCTGGCAGTGTTCTAATGGGGTGTCTACACCCTGATATTTTCAGCATGGATGGGACATGTGCTTCTATTTTTGAGGGTTTTTTAAGTTGAACACTGGAACAAATCTTCTGTGATTTCAGCGTCAGAGGAAAATTTTGGGGGTGGGAGTAACATGCATGTGATCTGCTTGTTATTTGACAGTGGAATTTTATCAAGGGGTTCCCAGGAGACCTCCAAGAGCTGTGCTGAATTTGGACTGGTTTTCTGCTTATACCCATCTGCCTCATTAATTTGCCAATATGTCCTGAAGTTCTTGGGAACAAACGCCTCACTAGTATAAACCAACTTAGGGCCGCAGAGCTACAACAGGAGCAGATGGGTCTCCTGCCAACAACCTGTGCAATCATATCATGTAGAATCCGAGACTCTAACCAAAATGTTGACCTGACGCAGTTATTTAACTTTTGCCCAACTAGGATATTTGCTTTGTCTCAGGAAAAGCATATGGGATTTGTGATGATACCAGCTATGTTCCTGACTGAACGGGTAATCTGTGCGGGGTTTCTTGCAGGAATTACAGGCTCCAAATTGTACCTTTAAGTAAATATTTGATACCAAAACAGTGGAAAAACAAATCTCATGAAACCGTAAGAGAAACATACGCTATTTCTTTTCCAAACGTGGTCCCTTAGCTGAAAACTCATTAGCACAACTGTCTGAGTGAATACAACCAGGGAGATAACTAAGACCAACTAAGAGAAGTTGTATGTGATTTAATTATAAATGGACCTGTTAAAAACGAAGCGATAAATGTATCTTTTAAAATTACTACATTTTTAAGGGTACCTAATTTCCTAGCTTGTTTTCCAATAATATTCTCTACAGCCTAGCTGATACTCCTGGGCTTCTAGCAATTCTCCTCACCAGCTGTCAGAAACGAAGCAGCTCTTAATTCCTGGAAACCAGAGCAGGACACAGCGGGGACCACGCAGCAGTTTAATAGAACTCTTGGTTATCTTTATGGTCTCTCAGTGTCCTCAACTGAAGAGCCCTCCCCTTTCCTCCTTCTTGGAGTTCAATATTGCATCTTAACCCGAGACCCCTGTTGTTGATATCCTTTGTAGACTAATGAAAACCTACTCAGCTAGGAGACCTACTGGTTAACCTTCTTGTGAGACCTTTGTGTTCAGGGCTTTCATGCTCTCAAGTTGCACAGAAAATGGTCACTAGGTGATGAAGGATATATGGTTGTAGCACTGTGATTCAGGAAAGCACTTAAGAAAATGGGTGTATTGATGGCAGGCATGTTTGAAGGAAACACGTGGCCATGTGCTTTGGTGGACTGAGTACTTTCCTGGAGTGATGAAATGAAGATATAAACCTTGGGAAACAGAGAGACATCAAACACGTGTCGTCCCCTCCACCCTGCCCCGTTACGCCCCAGGTCTCCCAAACCATTTGCACCTTGAATTCTGGGTTCACTTTAGGGCCCTTTGCTACAAGAAAGACATTGAGGGGCTGGAGCATGTCCAAAGAAAGGCAACAAAGCTGGGGAAGAGTCTGGAGAACAGGTCTTCTGAGGAGCAGCAGTTTGCGAACAGCTCAAAAAATATGTGTGGTATTTCTCAGCTGTTTCTATACTACAGAAAAAATATCTTGTAAATAGTTTAGTAGAATGAATTGAAAGCATCTCCTTGGAAAATAAAGACTTAAAGTTAAGGTTCTATCTGTCTATTGTGAGAAAAAGACAAAGCCCAGTTATGTATGAAGGTTTCATTTTAAGATTGCACTTGAAACCTTTTCCCTATAAACTCTTTTCTACATTAATCTTTCAGGTTTTTCTCCTGCTTTTGACATTCATTGTTAGTATCACATGAAATATGTTAATATTGATATTTAATTATAATATTAGTTATAAGTTAATATAATGTTGATATTAATACTTCATAATTAATTCCTAAAAAAGCGTTAGCGGTCATAAATTTGATTTTCTCCTGCAACTATTTTAACCGCTCTTTTCCTCAGCTGGGAACATTTAATGACTTCTCGTGGTGCTTAAAGCAGAAATGATAGGCAAAGAATGTGAAGGTTCTAGTAACAAAGATATGGAATAAAAACTGTTTAGCCATGCAACACGGATAAGCTTATTGGCATTTTATGGCTGCTTTTCTCTCCTTTGCAAAACCTGATACATCATATTGAACCAAAATATTATTCATTAACCAGCCATGCCGTGGCTGCAATAATCGTTGTGACTACATTTGTAACTACAAAGAGTTTCTGCAATCTGCCTGTAATCATGGGTGTGCCTGCCATTGGTCGGTGGGTTGGCAAACAACGCAACGAACTGATAACGGCAAAGGATAAAGCATCGCTTTTGATCTTGAGCTTCACACTTCAAGAGCAGCAGATGAAGGAACTGGAGGGGCTTTAAGGTATGTCATCCCTTCCATTGCAGCCAAGTTTCTTGACCTCACCGCTGAGTATGCATTGCACAGCAGAACTTATATTTATAAACTATAAAGCTTTATTTCCAAAGTCTCAGGTCTTGAGGGAGACCATGAGAAGGAAAGAACTGAAATGCAGTGTTCTAGCTGGAGTGGGGAGGGCTTGATGACAAGAGCTTTAATAAAACTCTACTTTTCAGGAAAATGAATGTTACTTTTTAGGACCCCGAGTTGACATGTATTGAGGCAATGTTAAAGGAACTGCTGGAGTATCATTTCCTTATCCTAAAGAACAGGATTTAAGATATGTTTTGCAATATACAGTGCCATTGCAGACATTAAATACAATATTCCTGGGGGAGTAACAATAAATACAATATTAAAAATGACTGCCAGTTTTGAGATTAGTGGTGAAAACATGAATAGCACTATGTCATTTACAAAAGCTGCTTTATTAATCAGCATTCTGAAAAGCAGTTAGTTATTGAAGTATGAGCTTTACTCTTTTGGGGACTGTTGGAGGGGCCAGCATTGCTTTTACTCCTCATTCTTTGTGTGGCTGTGGGATTTCTGTGAGTAGGGGTGCCAGTGTTATACTTGGAAGAAGTGGGAGGCAAGAACATAAAATAAATGGTTATTTTGCCAAAAAAAAAAAAAAGATCCTGTTAAAGTATTTTTCATTCCTTTGGGTCATCAGTAAAACATGTAAAAGTATTTCGATACACCTGTATTCCCATGGTTGCTTGCTTTAACTGAAAAGAACCAATTTTTCTGTATTTAAGGCTGTTTTGTAAGGTTAAATGTTCTTAACCAAATGTAAAATGTAGTAGCTGCTGCCAGCGCATATTGGCCTGGATGCTGGAGGGGTTTAAAACCTGAATCACTTATAAATTTTGCTAATTTATTAAATTAGGAATAGAATTTATAGAGTTTTCAAAGCTGTGACTTGTGTTTTCCTGTAACCCATGACGTTTCTCTGTGTCTAGATGGGCAAGAGGAATTTCAGTGGGCTGGAAGCCACCCTGATTGCCCTCCTCTGCCTGGTGGTGATCGTGGCTTGTGTCCTCATTGGGCTTTTAGCAGCAGGAGAATCCGGGATCAAAACCACAGGTAAGTAGTTCCCTTTGCTGCTGTAGGACCCTAAGTGGGAACTGCTCCTCTCTGCTTGCTACGACTATTGTAAATGTCATAGAGCTTCAGGAATAAACCTTTGGCATCATTCCTGTCACTGCTGGATTCAGAGGTTCAAGTGAGAAAAAGAAAAAATTACTGTGAGCGCTGTAAAAAAAAACAGCCGAACAAAAAAAAAACCAAAGCAGAAAAAAAAAAAAAGAAAAGGCAAGGAAAAAAAAACCCACTCTAAAGTCCTGACTTTCAGTGTTAGTGTTATGTTCTTATCACCACCCAAAGGTGAATCATGGTCAATCCTTCCTACGGATAACGTTGTGAACATAATAAATAGCATGACTCAGAATTTATTGTCATGAAAAAACCCTTTTATCCCTTCCTCCCAAGACTTGTTTTATAAACATGGAACTGGTGTGGTTTCAGAATTTTAGAGTATAAAAGAGACCACACTGGAAAAAAGAGCCGGGATCAGGGAGACTATGTGGGAGCAGCCGAAGTGTGCTGTGCATGTCTATTTTATAACCATAAAACCCCGTGGTTTTTCCTGCTGATGTGCTGGGCCATCAGAAACCACTTGTCTCACCGGGATGTGCTACAGAGCTCCCTGCTTTACACACAGCCCCACTCGGTGTGAGTGAGCCCATTTACACGAGGCGACTGAAGCCAAAAGCTTGGCGCTGAAAATGGCGGTGAAACAAGAATAATTGCTTCTGCGAAACAAACACTGTGGTGTTTCAGCAAAACTGCCCATTCTGCCTATTTTCTGCCACAAGGTGAGCAGGAGTCTGCCTGAGCAAAGGTACAAGTGCATGTATTGTGGATAATGCAACCGGGCGAGGCTGCCTATTTGTGTGCACCTCAGCCTGAGGCACGTGCTCTACACTTCATGGTTCTCATTCCAAACATATACAGGGGTCTACAATATTTAAATTAATTTTTCAGTGTTGGGAGAAACCGAAAATAACCATCGGGTACCGTTTTCTCAGTTAAAGGAGCCAAGAGGTCACCTTAAATTCGGTCTGACAAAGCTGAAATCTAATGGAGCATTGTTGTGCAGCTTTAAGGTGCTTTTACCTGATGCTCTATTTCAAGCTGCTGTGGAAAATCAGTTTATCAGGGGGAGGAGCACCACTGAGAGCAGCAGCACAGTACCATTTATGAAAAATTCCTTCAGATTTTAATTTATCGTGTCTTTTCACAAGAAGCAACGCGTACTGAGCTACGGGACTCGCTGAAAACTGGATTAATGTGTTCCTTAAGAAATAAAGTTGTCAGTGACACCCAGATGACTAAAAACTTTAAAGTGCAATTGTCCTACCTTTGTCTGAAATAGCTGTGTCCACATTTTCAAAGGTACAAATAAACCACACTATCAATAGTTCACCCTCCCTTGAATCTGTATTAATGATTAGAGTTTCAAGATGGCGAAAAACGTGAAACAAATGCATTTACTGAGTTAAGAGATAATCAAGTTATTCCTACATTTTGGGAAGCCTTGTGATAACCCATTCCTTTGTTTCCCTAGCAGAATATTCGCCGACATGTCCGAACATATTAATAGCAGAGAGAATTGACTGCATCCCTGATCAATTAGCGACAAAGGTCTGTAAACATTCTAGAAAAAATGTGAAAACAGCCATTATCCCAGAAAGCCTCATACAAAAGAAATTAACTTGTCTCTACCCTACCAGTTGTTTTCTGAACCTTTTAAAAGCTGTGATTGCCTGCACACTTTGCAGGGAAGCGTAACTCCCGTTTAACCCATTTCAGCCCATTGACAGGCTGATTTTTCTAGTCACTGAACCAGTTTGCTGTCAAAGGTTGAAAAACTGCTGCCAAAGTATTGCCCCGCAGTTTGATTTTGGGATAGGTGGAAACAAAATTAGCCAGACATCCAGGAGCTTAAAAAGCCACTCTTTCATCAACTACCTCAACTGCGTTCAACAGTTTCTTTTTGTCTGATGTCAAGTACTAGCATTTATAGTAACTCAGGAATAGCAGGTGAAGATGCACTTTACCAGTTGCACAAGAATTTTCTCGTAGAAGAGACACAGTCACAGTTTCCTTTCAGAACCAATTTGAACCTCAGTGTCCTGGTGTCTCTTATCTGGGAGAGCACAGAGTTTAGAAATGACCTTTTGACTTAATCTATGAGCTAAGACCCCCAGTGAAAAGGATTATCTTCATTTTTCGGTGCTCTCACATTCAGAACATTTTTGTCGTCATTGGTTTTAAAAGGTTATTATTTTTATTATTGTAGTTATCTTTATGCTGGGTGGTCTCCTTTTCTGAGGGAAGCTGATGGGTGCCCGGTGTCTTTCTTTGGTTTGGGGAGGGGTCAGTTTAGGAGAAACAATAGTGAATATATTATCACGTGTGATGTTTGTGCCATTCTCAGAGGTATAAAGAATTATTCACCATCTGTCTCAATCTCTGAGGAAATTCCCAGCCTGAGTCCAGAAAGGCCATGCCATGGGTTTTGTTATGATCTATAGTTCGAGCAAGTCCTGCAGGCAGAGAGGTTGGTAAAGGGGTTCCCTCACCCCCCCAGGAACAAGCACATCATGGTACGAGCAGTCACGCAGATCACTTTAATTACAACCTTTGAACCAGCCACCCCACAGTAAGTGCCGCACTCATCGTGCAGCGAGGGAGCTAGTTCTGCTCTGGTTGCAAGTGCAAGCCTCGTTGTAAGTCTGCCCTTGCTTTTTTGTCATCACTGATTAGAAAGAATTAAAAATAATGAAATTATCGATACCAGCAGAAAGGTGGGGCCAGATGCAGGTTTGAAGCCTGAGGCACCAGCTCTGGAATAAGAGTTAAAATAGATGATTCCTGGATCTGTTCTTTCCTTAGTGAAGACCAGGCAGCAGATTTCACGGGTTTAGACAGAAGTATCACCTTTAACCTGTGCCCTGATGAAAGTTCTTAGGTGTATACGTGACACAAGCCCAAGTCCCACAACGGTGCATCCATTCATTCCTGGATGCATTTTGATTGTCCTTCTTTAGGCCTTTCCAATAAAGCAACCAGCAGAGCTCTAAAACAACAGGTACCAGCTTGGAATAACACACCTCTTCTGTAGTGGTTTCCATTAGTAGTTTACAGAATAAACAGCAGCTGGGAAAATTATGGTTTGCTTAAGCTCATAGAGCAGGTTGGGGTCTGTCTTGACTTCCGGCTTCACTGAACGTGTCCTAGGTGAAGCCAGGAAATGAGTAGAATTGCAGAGGAGAGAAGTATGGGAAGCAAATAGATATTTACTAACAGGGTTGGCAAAGATAGACATGCTGAAAGGAAATAGGTATTTATTAACTACTTGCTGCTGTGGAAAATTGCCATGAAGTTTGATTAGGCGAGAAGAACGCACAACTGAAAAATGAACCAGCATGAGCAGAGCTAGTGTAGTTGGTTTTGGAATGATACAGCTGAAAGTTTGGGGGAAGGGTGTACTGTTGCTTTTGGTTTGGTTTGTGTGGGTTTTCCCCAAAACATCCTGCTGACAGAGGTTTGTTTGGGTGCACGTAAGAGAAATATTTTAGTTCAGCACATACACAAGCTATTATTTTAATCCTTGGTGCTCAGTTCAATGTCCAGAAGCCACCCCATGCTGTATCCCAGCATAAACTGTTTCCTTCTATCCAGGATTATTTCTAATTAAGCTCTACGGCTTTACTGGGAATTGGTATCTATTATGCTGGTTTTATAGCTCAGAGGCTGTGATCAGCTTGCATCTTTATTTACACTAAATGACAGCATCCATAACAACCGCTCCAGTGCCTTTGGGTGAACTCTGCTCCTTTCCCTGTGTCAGGCATAACCAATCTTGCACTTCTGTCTTTAATTTTATGCAGCCAGCCCAAGGTGCCACGAAATAGTAGCTGGGGGAAAAGGAAAACATGATTATGAAGTTGGAGATGCAGATTTCCCAGGCTTTAGGTAAATCTGTTGTCCAAGATAGTCTGCCTTGCAAGGGACAGTCACTGGTCTAGGAAGGAGGTAGCTATTCTGTTCTCCCATATTTAGGATATTCCCCTGTGTATGCAAGACATGAAGTAAGGGAGCAAAGCTGGGATGTCTGCAGCCTTGGAGAGGATTGGTACTTATCATTTCCTCTGAAATGGTTTATAAAATGGGAAATAGGGAGTCCTCGTGGTTTCAGCTGGGAAAGGTGGGAAATGAGCATGGGTTTTTTCACAGCCTTAGAAAATGCATTGATTTTGTGGATGGATGTGGGGCAAAATGGATCACTGTGTATCTCCTCCAACATGTTTTTTTTGCTTGGAAGTTGATGAAAATGACAGCAGACATGTTTTCTGATGTGATGAGTCCATGGCAGAGATGCAAGCATTTATCTGTTTGCTGAATCTGGGTTTTATCTTGGGAGGTTTTCCAGCCATATCTGTGCTCTGTGCAATCTTTACCAAATAAATGAACTGAGACTTCTCAAGCCAGGCTCTTGTGCTCCCTCTGGGTTTTCCTCCAGCACTGGCATGACTTCTGGGCTGAAGCTGGCTTATCTTTGCTCTCTTCAGAGGCTGAGAAAAGCACTGACCAAACTGGGTTCTGTAACCCCAAACCAAGTGCCGCTCAGGTCAGCAGCAGTAGGGGTTTGGGACCATCTCCACCAGTTCCAAGCTGCAGAGTATTTTAAATCAGCGCAACACAAACACCACAAAAAATGGAGCACCATCGGATGGAGGCAGAAACAGCTTCTGTTAGTTGAGCAGGTGGAGGGGAGGGTCTTGAAGATCTGCACGTTGGGTGTGGATACCTGAGATCACCCACGGACACTGCCCTTTGCCCTCAGTAAAACTGATATTACTACTGCCCTTTGCCCTAAGCAATGAGTTGGGGTTTCAGTGTGAGAGAATGTGTGGAAACTTAGTGTTGTATTACCCAAATCTTATCTTCAAACATAAAACTCAGGCAAACAGCATGTGAATAAGTTAATTTCTAGCAGTGAAGCAAAGGTACTGTATCTTATGAGACTACCAAAAGGTAGTGTAAAGGTTGGTGCCACTACGCTCAGACATAGCCTTGAAACAATAGGTTTATTTGCTTGGGGTTTTTTTGAAGAAAAAAAAAAATCCTGATTTGAGGTTCTGCAGAAGCAACCTGAACACTTGATATTGGAAAATTATATTAAAATGTAGTTGTTATACATGGTGATGCATACCCAGATGTTAAGCCAACCATAACTTTTACCCCCTTTCTGGTCTGTGACTTTTGGTCAGGCTACACTGTGTCTGTCACAGCTCAAATGTTGCAATGATGCATTTTTAATGTTCATTTTGCCTGTGGATCTTGTGGTTTTAAGAAAGAATGACTGCCTAAGAAGTGAGTTTCTACTCAGAATGCAGAAGAACACTTTCTATTTAGTGTATTCTGTGCCATTTAATTCACTCAATGGCATTTCAGAGGAGCTGATCTGATTTCAGATATTAAGGTTTCTGGTGTTTGGGGTAAAACACTCTGTGTGCATTTAAACTGTTTTAGTAGAGAGGAATTTATTTGTGTAAAATCAGCTCATTTGTGCCCCTCACGTCCTTGAATCAGAGCACCTGCACCCTGCGTGGCTGCTGCTGGAGTCCCCAGAGTGATACCAGCGTGCCCTGGTGTTTCTTCTCTTCAAACCATGGGTACAAAGTGGATGGGTCCGTAAGAACCACTCGGGCAGGTAAGCTGTGGGCTGAGCTCCCTGATGAATGCACGTGCCAATGTCCAGTCCAGCACAATAACATTGCAACACGTGTTCTTTTTCCCCCAAGGATTCGAGGCGACGTTAGCACGGCTGCCATCACCTTCCCTCTTTGGAGATGATATCGACACCGCCCTCCTCACGGGAGAGTATCAGACACCAAATCGCTTCCGGTTCAAGGTGAATCGCTTTTTTCTCTGTCATTTTAAGGGTCATGTGCTGTGCGGGATTTTAGGCTGTGCAGTGGAGTTAGGAGGGTTGGATTGATCCCTCTATTGACTCCCACTGAAGTCCTGTGTGTTAAAAATTACTGAGACCTCTGGAAAGCTCAGTTTTTACATTATCTACCTTTTTTCCTCATCATAGGAAAAATCTAGGGATGAATGGGTTTCGGTATTCTTTACTTATGCCCTGGCCTTGTCTCTCAATCATTTTGAAAGACAACATTAGGTCTTCCAAAGATTTCCACCTTCTATGGAAAACTGAACAGCTCCTGCCGTGAATGTGGGTATGGATGAGTTCTGTGGGAGACCTTCCCCTTGTGGCAGGTTCCTCCTGAGCCAGGGAAACACAGGGTCAAGTATTATGAGGGAAATGGCTGAAAATGAGTGATGAAAGTTGGGAGTGATTAGCAGTGAAGGCTGAAGAAGAGACTGGGATAGGAGCGGGAATAACCCAAGTCTGAACAATGTGTTTATGCTGGAAAATGTTTGAAGTAGGCATTAGTTTTTAAAGGCCTAACACTCCTGTTTGAATATGTGCAGATCACTGATCCTAATACGCGAAGATTTGAGGTCCCTCATGAACATGTGCGATCTTTCACTGGATCTGCAGCCTCCGGTTTAAACTACAAAGTGGTTGTGGAGCCACATCCTTTTGGCATCGTGGTGACAAGAGCAAGCAATGGTAGAGTGCTGTAAGTAAGGAAGGCAGGGGCTTTTCCTGAACGTCCTTGGTTTTCTCTGAAAGCCCATGTTGCCACACAAGCAATTTATGTCCATGACGCCATGTGTGAGGTGTCCTCCTGGACATGAAACCTACTACTTCTCTTCTTTTGACTGCTGGGTGTTCTGTAAGGACTTCAGTGTGGCCTTTGGAAACAACTTCTGTCATAAGGAGAGCTCTGCCTGAAAGGTTTCCGGTCTGTCTCTCTGTTCACTTTTCCCCCATACAAGGGAAATCCTTAGAGCTACTTTACTCCATCAATTTGGAAACGTTTATTATCCTAAGAACTCCTTGCCAGTGCTTCACATCTCATAGGAACACTCTTCACTGCATCCTTTATCTTATTTGTCGCAATTACGCTGAAGCCTTGAGTCGCCAAAACCAGGTTGTCCTTTAGACCTATGATACCCAAAAATAGCCAGTGCAAGCCACCAATTGTGTACTGCTAAATAGAATGAATATTCGATGGACTTGTACATTAAACACTTCCATCTCATTTAGCTTTAAAAAAAAAGAAATAAAATAAACCTAAAAGCCTAAAGCCAGTTGTCTTTAAGACCCATTAGAAGGGAGAAGTGTCAGGATGAACATTCCTATTAAATCAGTCCCAAACTGATTAGCTGTCAGAGTGCTGGGCTGGTTGGATTATCAATGCTTCGAGTTTAATTAATTAGCTATTACTTTTGTGCTCTTAGTAGTATTGTTTTCTTGCTTAGACTCCTCTATAATGATTGATTTGCTGTTATAGAGAGCACAAAAGATGGACGTGGTTATTCAGTAGTGCATGACTAATTGGCCAGGTATAAGGAGGGGAATAAGACATGCAGTCCAACAGAACCCTGTTGAACCGGTGCTTGGGAAGATTGTCTCTGTTTTCCTCAGGCTTTTCTTTAATTTAAAAAAGTGGTTGTATTTTTTATTGTCTCTAAAGATGCTTCAGATTCTTGGAGAAAGCTGTTGTTATCATGGGATAGGGGCAGTACCTCAGGGATAAATCCTTGCTACGTTTGTTCACACAGGATGAGTGCTTTCCCCCAACTCTGAAACTACCAACCAAAAGAGAGGCCTGAAAGATTGCCATCATTTCATTGGAAATACAACCTTCTCCCCCTCCCCAGAAAAGCAGGTTTCAGTACAGTTTGTCAGCAGATGGGCAAGACAGTCCTTAAAATCATTAAAACTGGGCAGAAATACAGGATTTACTTATGGAGCCTCTCGAAAACATTGGTATTTTTAACTTAAAAGAAAATATAAATGAGCAGATTAAAACTGTAGCAAGCCCAAACTCCCCTGTTTTTCTGCTTGTTTGTGCAGTGCTGGTAGCTGCTAATGCACTGTGTGTTTATTTGTCACATCATCACTTTAATCTGTGCTCATGCTGGGTGTATTTGAGAGCTGGCATGTCCATGTTGCTGCCTTTCCCGGCAGCGACCGGCCAGGCAAGACTCAGAAGCAGGTCTTGTTCATTTTCCCTGGCAAGCAAAAGCTGCAATTGATTTGCAAAATCTGAAGGAGTGGCTTATTTCTGTGTTTCTGCCCACCCACGAAAATTTTCCATCTGCTCCATTTCTCATCATCCGTGCAAGGGTCACTCTGCTCCAGCCCCGCACCATGACACCTCTCTCCTTCATGTCTCTGGGTGCAGACCTGAACCTACTATTCAGGAGTAGAAACAACTCTTGCAAAAATTATTGATTAAAAACTTTAAAAAAATTGTTTCCCCAGGTTTGATACTACCATAGGACCGCTGCAGTATGCTGACCAGTTCCTACAGCTGTCGATCAGACTACCCAGCAGAAATATCTATGGTGTGGGAGAGCACGTGCACAAGCAGTACCAGCACGACGTCAACTGGAAAACCTGGCCCATGTTCACCAGGGACATTGGCCCCTCTGGAGTAAGGACTGGCTTTATTGCGCTTCATTTTTGCAGATGACTTCTGGAATCCAAACCGATTATGCAATAGACATGCTAATAATACCCACTGAGTTTTTCCCCAAAGACCTTTCAGGCACTGCATGTTAGCACTGAAAGCTTGATGGTACTGAAGAACGTTCTCTGAGGAATTGCTTTTTATAAATATTTTGATATTTTGTGTTGATGTGCAGTTGCTAAACACAAATCTAGGAGAGTCTTCAGTTTCTGCTGATAAACAAAGCACATAACAATATGTCCTGATGCGAGGCTGTGCGCAGCAGTCAGTAGGTGACATGTGCTTCTTCAGTTGCCATCCTTGTAGCTCGGCAAATGATGGAAAAGGTCTCTTCAATGGCCATCTCTTCACGAGCCAAAATATATTTGTCAGCAACTATTTGTTTCTACAGTCTGTGTGTCTGTGTCTTTAGGAAATCATTTCCAGGGCACTCATTTCTTGATAATTTTGAGACTATTATTTGTTGCTCTTACTTTAGTTTCATAAAACAACAGCCCGTTTGCTTTTCTGTGAGAGAGCACTTCAGCGTTTTCCTGAAATAGGAGCAATACCAACAAAAACTAGGGGGAAAGACCACTGGTGTGGAATTAATTAATAATTTGGAATTTGTACCCCTTAACTTGAGACACCTTCTCACAACCTTCTCTGGTTTGAAGACAGTTCTTACCTGAATGGCTCTATTGAGTGTAGACTCATTAAGTTAAATTAACAGTGAACAGAACCAAATTAGGCTAATTCCAAATTGCTCGAGCTTTGTTTCTGGTTTATTTGCTCCAAGTTTTCTTTCGCAGGGGGAGAAGCAC